>JAHZNE010001953.1:0-11492 GCA_027744055.1 Callyntrura sp. NNG-2020
TAGTGCTCTTACAGATATCTATACCCCTCGACTATATCGCACGACGACGACTACTACCCACCTGTACCCCGACAGGAAAGACAGCTTGAGTATAATTTTCCATAGCCGTATTTTTTGCGACCTGCGTGTGTCGTTGAAGGAGGGAAGGGAAAAGAAAGTGTAGTTTATGCATGACTTAAACAAATACAAAATCCCGGTAGTCATACCAGGGGTAAATGAACTTTTGGAGTGACGAGTTCCCAGCAATGACGGAGGAAGGAGCTTAATTACATTTGAAAAGGAATTTATTACAGATGCGGGATTACAGAGAGGCGCAACTCTCGAGGTGGATGGATTGAACGACAGCTAAAAGAGGGACAACCTATCTGGGATTTTCCCCGTTTCTTAAAAATCCGCCAGTTTCAATAATTATAAGCAGGGCTAATAAACAATTCCGCGTACCCAGAAATGTATCCTTTTCGATAAATCTCATTCCCCACCTAAATAGTCTTTTCTTCACCGGAAATTTCCCAGGGAAATTAAACCTCCCGCAAAATCAGCATAATAATAACAACTTCATCATTACCCCTGCTATTTTCCCCGCCTGCTCACCGTTATAATTCCCGGAGGTACGCAAAAGTGGCTATAGATTCAAGATCCCCGTTTAAATTATCGCCAACCCCTGCCATTTCCTGTAGTACACACCCAACCTCTTTGACAGGTTTCCCGAGAAAATTAGGAAACAACTTTCCCTTTAATTTTCCCCACCTTCTCAGCCCCTACAAATCACCCCCTCTCCCCCCTCGCAGGACCCCCCACTCCATTTACTGACATAATTTTAATAAGGCGCTTCCTAGAACACGGACTAGCTTCAAAAACGAAAAAGTATGAAAAATTTGTTGAAAACGCGCCCACATGTGCACCCTGCACTTTTCTCCCTTCCAAACCGTTTTCATAATGAGCCGCCTTTCATTCATGTATGTATGCAAAATAGGCAACCGTGCACACAACATCCAACCGCTCATTTTCCCTGTACACTCCTCCTCCTGCTGTTGCTGTTACCGCTTCCCGAAGCGAGTTACACTGAAAGAGAGCAGTCACCGAGAGAGAGAGAGAGAGAGAGAGAGAGAGAGAGAGGAGAATCCTCTCGACCATTTCCATTTAAATTTCCAGTACCATCATAACTCGAGGCTATCTCTTCTATCATGGTTATTACCGCCACTCCACCACAGCCATCGCATACAACTCTCCTAATACGACTACCACGACTCCATTTCCAAACGGAAATAGAAACCAGGAAGCTCTGGGTAGCACTGGGAACAGGGGGCTGACTACCTCTCCAAAAAAAATTCTCTCTCTGTGTGTGCAATCCTCCTCAACACCATTCTCCTGTCTACAATATTTGGTCGGGCGGTGATACGTATAATATTCTTGACAACAGGGTATTAATATATGCATGCTCACCGCTGTTGCTTCTCTTCCCATTTTCCTCTCTCTCTCTCTCTCTCTCTCTCTCCCACACACAGACACGGCGCATTTTATAAGATCCCAATAACAACTTGTTAAAAATACAAACCCTGCGCGTGTAGGTATGCCTTTTTTTCTCTCTCGGTGTATGTCACCTCCATCATTTCTTCTTCTCTTTCTCCCTCTCCTCTTTGACGACATCATAAAAAGAAGAGAGAATGCCGTCAGCTCGGGCATTGTTGAAGTTGGTCGTGAAAATTTATACTTTCTCCACCACTTTACGTCAAGTCCCACAAGGAAGCCATTCCCATCACATATTTTACAATAATATTCTGTACAACAGGAGAGAGAGAGAGAGAGTGTGTGTGTGTGTCTGCTGGCCCAGCAGCCAACCAACTTTCAGGAACAGCAACAGACCGTAATATTATAGCGAATAATATTAATAACAATAATGATGGCAGCCTCAGTAGTAGCATCGTCGTCGTCCTCGTCGTCCTGAGAATCCTTTCCCTTTTTCCCCCACCCCACCACCCGAGCAGGGTACTCTGTTTCCCTCGCCGAAAGAGAAACGATTATTACGCCATTTACCTAAGGTAAATTCTATCTACATAATAAATGCAAATGCAAACGGACAGACACACGATGATGATGATGATGCCGAGAAAGGACTCCTTTTCACAAGCCCGTTTCTTTTAAAAGGAGCTTAAACAAGCACGTTTTTACTCACATGCCCATACCCCCGCAAAAGCTCGTATATTCTCCAATATTATTATTATCCCCCCCCTCCACGGAGTGATCCCCACCGGCAGCGGAAAGTTGCGGGGGAGGGCCACAGAAAAAAAATCTGTAATACCTCTTCTCTCTCTCTCTCTTCACAGATCTCTCCAAGACGACTAACATCATTTTCATCGTCATCATCACCATCCTCATATTTCTCTTTGGTCGTCGTGCCTGTCTTATTCTTCTCCTGTCCTGCTGCTCTCCCGTTTCCGGAGGAGGTACACAGCAGCAAGTAGTACTTGTTGTATCTTCTCCCGTACGCCGTGTACACATTTCGCCTGTGTGTGTACGCCAACTGTTTTCCTCTTCTCCCCTCGTACACATTTCATATTTAAATCTGGTCGAAGGATGATGATGATGATGATGACGATGATGATGATGCTTGTTTGCTTACGTACTACTTTACTCAAAATCCCCGGTAGTTGTACTAAAGTAGAGACATACCTCAGTAAAAAGCAGCAGCCTGGCAGCAACCGTAGTGGTGGTAGTGGTGATGTAGCCCAACTCCAGCCAAACTCCGGGAGCATTTTTTTTTATTCTGTCAACCTTTCCATATGGTACCTCTACCTCCTCCACCTCCACCACCACCACCACCATTACCACCGCATCGCATACATATTTCAACACGTTAAGCAACAGTCAGACAGCAAAGGAGAAAAAAGGAGGGGCTTTTATAAAGGAGATAGATAAAATGTAGTAAACAAATTTTTTATAAGGATGAAAGAGAGAGAGAGAGAGAGAGAGAGATAGTAGAAATGTGCATAAAAGCTCAAACAGACAGACACACACATGCACCAGCAACAAAACCAAAACCACCATCATTTTAGAAAAGCGAGAGAACCAAGTCCCCCACAGACAACACATTGTACCAACAAAATGTGCAAGCAAAATGGAATAAACAACGGGCACACACATACAGAGAGAGAGAGAGAGAGAGAGAGAGAGAGAAATACCCAGTACCACCATCCCACCCGCGTTTTAAACTTGCATTTGAAAACCTGCTTGGAAAATGATATGTACACGTGTGTGCGCTCCCCAAAAATGTGTATTACTTTGGAAGAATATATCTCTCTCTCTCTGAAGCATCAACGTGCTCATCATCATACTTATCTGAGGAGGCTTACACGCTCTCTCTCTCCGTCTGTCTATTTTACGTTTACGACAGGGATTCTCTCTTCTCCCAGGGCCAGCAAAGTACCTCTCTCTCTCTCTCTCTCTCGGTGTGTACATTTACATTTTTCCTTAAAAGACTACATTTTGACGTTTTCTCTTTTCTCTCTCTCTCGCTCTCATATTTCCCTATCATGTGAGTAAGTAGTACTTTACCACGGAAGCCCCGAAATGTGAATTCTCCGTCCGCGTCTAAAAGTGCCCACCTTTTCCTCTCTCTCCACCGCCGCCATCCTACCATTTTATGGAAAACAATAGAAAATCTGCCAACTGCTGCTCCGCTCAGGCTATATATTTTCATACATTTTTGAATCACACACACATACACACATACACACACATATACACTCTAACTATCTTACCCTTACCACGACACACACATCCACACACTCCCAACTCCCATGTTCCCCCCAGTAAAAATCTTTCTTCGTCAAAGTTGTGCCTGAAGTACACATTTGTGTGTCCTATTATTATCCACCTACCACCACCAGCAAGAAGCAGTAGTGGTAGTAGATTAGGCCCTACTCACACGATGCACATTTTGTGCAAAATAATGGGGCTAATACTACAATAAAAACCACAAGCTCTCTCACACAAAAACCCAACAGCAGCAGCAGCAGCGCACCAGGAGCGGTGGAGTAACAACGACAAGGAATAATAGAACAGTCTCGTCTCACATCAGATTTCTCGGATATGAAAATGACGGAACTAATGGAACACATGGAGGCACAACAGCTAACACTGAAAAGCGGCAGAAAGCGAGAGAGAGAGAGAGAGAAAAAAAAACATTTCGAGAGTTCCGACAAAGCCGCCAGTAGTGGTACATACATACATAATGTACGCCAACAGTCGTTACGTTTGTGAGAGCGCATCACCACCACCACCACCATCATCATCATCATCATCATCATCATCGCTGTCCTCGTCGTCGTCAAGTGCCAGAAGTTGCATATGGAAATTTTTTTTCACGGAGAGACGACAGAAAAAGAAAGACAACTGGTGATGATGCTGCTGCTGTTGCTGCTGCTGCTGCTGTTGCCGCGCTTCCAAGGATGATGACGATTATGAGAGAGACACTTTGTCTGTTATGCTCCCGGTAATTTTTTTTCTTCAAAATTCAAAACGAACCCGAAAAGAAAAGAAAATGGGGCGAGATTAAGAGGACGAGAGAGGACATTACATAAAAAAAAATGCGCCAACAATATTCAAAATCGGGAACGTTTCAGCGGGGGGTCGTTAGCCGTTATGTGGCTATACCAATAACCACACACATACACACTCACACAGAGTTCGGCATATTTTTATATTCCCCCGTAGCCGGGAGTGGAGAGGGTGATTACAGCCCAGCCGTGTTTATGAACAACATGCTGTCCAAAGGATATGTATACACGATGTGCCTCTGTGAGTGAGTGAGTGTGTGTGTGTGTGTTCGAAGGAAAGATTAAAAAAGAAGGGAAAAGAGAGAAAAAAAGTGGGCATTTTCCAAACAACAATAACACACAGGGCCATATCGTTGAGTCCCAGAGAAGTAATCGGAAAATGTAATATAATTCCTTAAGTTATTACTATGTAGCCACACACCGCCACCACAACTGTTATCATCGTCGTCGTCGTCAGCAGCAGCATCATCATCATCATCATCGCCAAACCCACTTTATGCGAATGCTGCCAACCAAACAGGTTTTACATTAATAAGACGGCCGCACCAAAATCGACGCAGCGCAAAGGACAAAATGTTGTAGGAAAAGAAAAGTAAGGTGTGTGTGTGTGTGATCACAAGAAAAAAAGAAATCTCCTAGAAACGGAGAGAGAGAGAGAAAAATGTTTCTGGGGGTATAATATCGGGGAGAAGGGAAAGGAGGCGAGGAAAGAAATCAAGAAAAGGCATACGCGGGAGAGGGGATATATAGACGGATATAGGTATAGGTATAGGCCATTGCCAGCAAATAACTTTCACTTTTCTGAGCACCGCAACCTTCCCCAGGAAAGCAGACAAGTAGTCACTCTAGGAAACCAGAGAGAGAGAGAGAGAGATGGAGAAAGTGAGAGAGAGAGCAAAGGACTACTTGTTCTTTTGATTACGTTTTTTTATTTTTTCACACGTTTAATTTCCAGCATCATCATCGTTATTGCGCGCCAGAGAGAAATGGGAAAAAAGAAGGGAAAACCCAAGAATGCCAAGCCATTCTTTCTCTTCCGTACAGACGTAACAGTCAACCGACCAATATTACCATTTAGATTTCTCTCTCTCTCTCTCTCTCTAACAAAGAGTAAAAGTCGAGCCCTTCTCTCTCTCTCCCACTATCCTCTCGAAAAATGAAAAAAATTGGCTGTAACTTAAGTAGTTACAAAAAAAACTCTCGCCATTTTCTTCCTTTAATCGAATTTAGCTACTAGAATCGAAAGAGAAAAAATACACACCGAAATATAAAAAAAACCTCCCGACTTAATACACACACACACACACACACACACACACCCGCCCCACTTATAACAGCCCCACCAGTAAGAAATAATCCAACAACAACAACACCGGTTGTTCTTCTCACCCGGTTTCCACTCGTTTTCTCTCCGCCGCCGCTTTTATTTTCCTTGGGTTTGCAACAACACTACCTAAACCCATTCCATCTCTTTCCCCGTGTACTACTGCCGCAGCCGCCGCCGTATTGCTCCCTCACAAATCGTTGGTATCGCTCTAGGTACACAAAAACTATTAGCAATTCCTTCTCTCTCTCTCTCTCTCTCTCTCTATCCCCGACAACGGGTACACAGCAGCCAATATTTTTTTTTGCAAGGGTACTTTCTCCCGTGGCAACCCGACAACTGGAGTAGCAAACGGGGCAGCCACAAAACGTAATTTATATTTTATATTCGCCAATATATTAAAATGAAAATCCCTCTCTATTTCCACCCGACCACACTTTCAAAAAGCCAACTTCCAACGTCCTTATTATTACTGTTATTATTATTATTATCTCTCTCCCGAGATCCCATTGCCGCTGCACACGGCCCCTTTTTAATCGACTCTACTATCCCCCGAAAAATGGAGAGCGTCTGCCTCCCAAAAAAAAATCAAATTGAAATACAGATTCTCTCTTCGATTTCCTCCTTCAAAATGCAGCCAAGTACCCACTACTACCACGACGACGACGCCTACAATTGTTGCCATTTGACGTTTCCACGTTTTCCCTTTCTCTCTCTAACACATCCCATTTGAAACAAAAATAAAAACAAATCAAAAGAAGCAGAGAAAATTTT
The DNA here is from genome assembly GCA_027744055.1 of Callyntrura sp. NNG-2020. Classification (NCBI taxonomy): domain Eukaryota; kingdom Metazoa; phylum Arthropoda; class Collembola; order Entomobryomorpha; family Paronellidae; genus Callyntrura; species Callyntrura sp. NNG-2020. The sequence goes on from JAHZNE010001953.1 coordinate 6,655, forward strand.
CTTTTCCATTTCCTCATGCAAATGATCCATCACACAATCCACAATCCTTCCCTTTTTTCCCTTCTCTCCCTCGCATTATTACTCCAAACCCTTGCCTCGTTCCTTTTTCCCATTCCCTCGTGCAACACATGCTGTATGTATCCATTTTTTATGCCCCATTCCTTCGTCTACACACTCATCCGAGCCACCATTCATTTTTCTCTACTCCGCATAAACAAGACAATAGCGGAGAGAAACCAAGAGCCACATTATTTCCCTGTGACCTCGTACAATATATTCGTTACAACAGAGTTATAGGAAGATACTCACACATTTCCTTCCCTCTCTCCTCCTTTTAAAGTGCCCAGAAAGAGAGATCGACATTGTGAAAAATGAACTACCCACGAGATAGATTACTTTGGAAAATAGAGCACGTAGCTGAAAAAATCCTCCAATTCTCCTCCCCCTCTCGTGCGAGCTACCCCATTTACGAGATAAGTACTTTTGTATCACATCATCCTCATCATCATCATCATCACCATCATCATTCTCATATTTTTCTTTGTAATACATAAAATGATGAAGAGAAGCGAACAAGGAGGAGTAGGCAGGAAAGAGGCAAGAAGAGAAACCGGGAAATTTTTTTAATACACGTTTTCTTATTTTCATCCTCGTTTTTGGCAACAGACTCTCATCTCATCATCATCATCATCCACAACATCGTCGTCGTCGTCCTCGTCGTCATCCATACACAGGTTCTCTATAATAAGGAAACCACACACTTTCTGCCTATATATTATTTCCATAGGAAGAAGCATGTATAGCTATCGGGTAAAACATTTTCTTTCACGCTTCTTTCTTTCTTTACTGGTTTTACTGTTCCCATAAACTGCTTCTCTATCTCTCTCTCTCTCTCTCTCTCGTGTTCTGCCCTGCTGTCTACTGTTTTCATTCTCCAGTAGAATGGAAACTGCCCGAAAATTGTATCACATCAAAGTGGAAAATCCGCGTGAAATATTCATCTCTTCAACACTTTCTTGCATATCATCATCCTCTAATATCTCACTCTTTCCTGGGATGCAGTTTTCTTCTTGAGCAGGTCTCTCTCTCTCTCTCATTCTCTCCCCATTTATATTGCTATTTTACGTCTTCCTCCTTCATTTCATCTTCTCGAGATCCACTCCACCTCCTCCCTCCAACCAGTTGGCAACGCCGTCGCCTTTTCCCCACCCCACACACATTTTTCCTCTCCAAAAAACTGAAAAAGCCCCAACTACGTGTAAAGTACAATACCATCATTACAACGCCGAATATCAAAAATTTTGGGGGACTTCCCCCCTTTTGCGTGTGTGCCTCTCTGCCCCCTTCCTCCCCCAGAGCCGGGTAATATAAAACATTAAGACCCCGCGTTAGATTGATACTGAACAGGAAGCCAAGAAGAGAAAGGAGACGACGACTCGACGATGACGACGACCAAGAAGACCCTTCAAAACGCAGAAAAAGTTCATATATTAAACATACGCGTGCGGAAAAATTTCCTGAGTTACTGCCTCGTCTTTTTCTTCCTCCAACCCCCCCATATAGATACCTCCCTTCTTAATGTATATACTCCACCGCTTCCTTATAACTTGGCTTGGTTCGTGTGTGATGAGTGCGGAAAAAGAAATGTGTGTTCGTGCATCCCAGTTTATTGCATTCTCCGCCACACATGTGTCTTCCCGTCATACAGTCACAGCCAGGCCGTCACTATATACATCTCTCTCTCTCTCTCTTTTCCGTACATTCCACCTCCCAATAAAGAAATATGGTGCAAAGTTAACGGTTGAAAGTCATTCAAACCAGAGAGAGAGAGAGAGAGGAATGAGGCAACCAGGAAGACACATAAAATTATAAATGGTCGGTGTGTGTAGCATATGCTATACCCGTCCTGTGTGGTACATTGCCCATATTATTACACCTCTCAGCATCTTTTATCTGTATTAAAAACAGCTCGGCAATCACCCACCATCCTGTATACTCTCTCTCTCTCTCTCTCTCTCTCTATTCAGAGACGTGTACTCTCTCTTTGCTTTTTTATAGGAGGATCATCTGTCGCTGTCTGAACACAATTTTTTTATTCGCACAACACAACCCTCGAATAAAGAAAAAGAAACGGTGCAAAACTACCGTAATAACAAGAAGACTGCTCCCACCTTTCTCTTTATTCCTTACCGTACTACCTATCTCCCACCCGCAGCAGCGGCAGTACTGCGGATAGGCTGTCTGGTGTGTCGTGCTCGTTAAAATGAAAAAAAAAAGAAATACAAACACAAGATGTGTGTTAGTTCCCCTCCTTCTTGGTAGATTACAAAGAGACGAGATTTTTACAAGCTTTTTACAATTTTTGAAATGAGCGCCTCTGCAAAAAAAATGGTGCAATTTGCGCCGAAAGGATGATAAATCCCCCCCTCCCCCGGGAAAATCAAAGGGAACGTGCGTTTTTCAAAGAGAGAAAAAGATAACAAGTATCCATAATTTTCCCCGTAAAAAACCCCCGCCTTCCGAGAAATTTCAAGGTTTTCAAAAACAGTAATTTTCCTATTGATTGCGAGTTTGTGGAAACGGGGAAGCTTTTCATTCTTTTTTTTTAGATTTTTCCCGCCGTTTGCACATCTTCTTCTTGGAGCGGTATCGTGGGTGGGTATTTTAGCATCCAAATAATATTGAAACCAGTACCGTCGTGGGGGGTCTGGTGTAAAGATACACTTGAACGAGTCAGTGGAGCTGCACTGATGTGCACACACTCGTCATTATAATCATCTTTTCCCCGTTTATTCCTCTCGACTACACATAATATTTACATAGACGCTTTACGCCCGCCGTCTACCATACCGCCATCCTGTAGAGAAAACAGAATGCGGAAGAGCCAACCGGAGAAAAACCCATGACGTGGCGAAAGATTTTGCACTGTGGCCTATTTTCTACTAAATTTTCCTTTTCCTTCATATTTTACCTCTCTCTCTCTCTCTCTCTTTTTCGTATGTGTGGTGAGAAATGACACGATACAGCAGAGAATTGCTTCCAAAATTTGCTAGATTGACGGGGAAGAGTGCTTTGCACATACGTACAATGCCAAGTAGATTGAACACGGTCGTCTGACTCTCCGTTTTTTCCCCCTGACTTCCCCACACACACACACCCGTCAACTGTTACATATTTTATTATTATCCTTCTTGTAGTGGCGTCATCTTATTATTTTATGTACCGCCGCGCGCCAACGGATAAATTGAACAACAGCACGACACGCCGGAGAGAGCAAGACGAAAAAAAGGAAGAGAGAGAGAGAGAGAAAAAAAAAGAAGAAGATAAAAAGAGAAATAAGAAATGAGTTTCGATTCCCTTATCAAGAACCCCCGACATTCTGTCAGGCTGTCATCATGATCATCATAAAAACAGTGTGTGTATCTCTCTCCCTGCCTGCCTGCCTCTTGTTTCTCTTTTCCCCCATTTTTGTCTGATTTGCACAAATTTTCTGTTTATGTTAGCAAATACAGCCGCGCATCAAGGCCCTCTCTCCCTGGATGATGATTGCTCAAAGGAAAAGGGAGAGAAGCGAGTACCCACGCCTTGGCATTGTAATGGAAAACGTTTTCACATTCTCTCGGATAATCCTACCACTTACTCTCTCTCTCTCTCTGTGCTTTCCTCAATAGCCTGCTTTGTTGCGGGGAAAAGGGAGAATCTCGTCTACATTCCCTGTCCCTTCAACTTTCCTTTATGTCATCAAGCAATACCCAGACATACAGTGGGAATATTTAACGTCTTCCCGGATAAAAGAAGAAGAATAAAGAAAAAAACGATGAAATACCAACTTCCAACTTTCTCTATAAATCGACATGTCTCCATGTCTGTATATTTTTGTCTCGCGCTCCCAGGGAAAGTCAGACATCACACACACACACGGGCTGTCTGCCCCTCCACGTATTCCACATTCATAAAAAAACTGTACCCCAAGCACGTTCTCATCTTCTTTCTTTGCAAAAGTCTTTCCCCAACAAAACAACCCTACTACCAAACAACAGCAATCCCACAATTTTTATGGACCATTCCTATGTACACACGATGACTGCAAGAGAGAGAGAGAGAGAGAGAGAGAGAGAGATTTTCTCTCTTCTTATTATTTGGTAGTGATGGTGGCGGTGAACGAGGTTCGCCAAGTTTTATTTCGACATGCTCCATTCCATACCAATAATGCAATGGCAATTATTAGCGATCCGGAAAATAAACGTTTAATGTTTCCACCACCGCCAGTAGTGCTCCTGCTCCCACATCAATATACTTTGGCGTTTCCTTCAATTTCACCGTGTCAACTATGACTTTTCCGTATGAACGTGCTGATTTCGATGGCATTACTACCAGACACACACACACACACCACATGCCTTCACACGATCCAATCCCTTTAGTCATTCGATCATCATCTCCTCAATTTCACCCACCACACACACACACACACACACAGCACAACCCAGCAACAGCCCTACTTCTCCTTTGATCTGCCAACCTATCAACCTGCCCTGACTCCAAAACCAGTGGTACTCTCGCCAAGCAATCCACACACAACCTTTCCTCTTCTCTCTCTCTCTCTCTCTCTCTCCTCTCCTTTCATTTTTTATCCGTGTCCCTGCCATCATGTCAATTTAACTAGCACAGCTTCTATTTTCCATTTCATGATATCCCTCCGCCGCGAGCACCCAGCGCCCCTCCGATAATTGCCATTTGCCAGAGAGAGAGAGAGAGAGAGAGAGAGAGAGAGATTGGCAAAAGCGGGGTAAACTCGATACCCTGTCCTACCCCCACGCGGACAGCCTAGTGACAAT
>JAHZNE010001954.1:0-13510 GCA_027744055.1 Callyntrura sp. NNG-2020
GATTCGTCGAGTATGTAACTTAATACACATTTGCTTTGTTTTAAATCAGTCACGACAAACCGTATGTGTATGTGCACAAAAACCGCATTTGTATTCTATTCGGGTTAAATGGTATAGTCTAAATGCTGATGATGATGCTATGACGGATAGGGATTATATTATTTTCATTCTATGCTTCAATGGCAAACGTTCACATTTTTTTACTATGTGTCAACTGCGCTGCATCTAAGTTCTTTTCATTATATTGTAACATCATTCATGTTTTGTATTATTTATTCCATTCGGTGAGTGTGTAATGAGAAAAAATTTTATTATAAAAAGTGGATGACATAAGTTTCTTTTATTATTTTCCATTTTGAGTACATGATGGGTGGGTAGTACAATACTAGTCAAGTGGGTAATTAGTTGCTCTAAAAAGCAAGTAGATTGCTTTGAAAAAGTCTAACAACGAAATCTCACCCCAAATGCAAATGTGCCCGTTGAAATTGTTGTGGACAAAAAACGTTCTCGTTCCTTCCTCCTTATGGTTATGCTAATAGGTTTCACGATTCAACTATCACGGATTTGAATCAGCAGGGGATATAAAGCTCTAAAGGGGAATTCAGTTACCACGATGAGACTTTCCAGTCCAAAGTCCCTCTTTCCTTTCATGACAACAAAAGTGGTATCGACATCATCAGATTATGTTTCTTCATACGTTAGTAAAGCCGTTAATGTGGTTGTGTATGATGGTGATATGATATTCATGATACTTGTTTTAGAAAGCTGAGGGAAAATTTTGAATGTGTTCAAGTTTGAGGTTGTAATTGTGTGTGTGACACCCAGTTGTAACTGAGTGGGTAGGTATCATGCGTCACTGCATCGAGGTAATCTGCATATTTTGTCATATCATTGCCGTCGTAAACAAATTTATGGTAATGAAGGTAGGGTGAACCAAGCTCTGAATGAATCCTTTGACTTTGACATGAAGGGGAAACAAATACATAATATGCAAAATTGTTCCATCTTCCGTCTCATCTTGCATCACCATTTCACCATTCGCAACCAGTTTGAGACTTCGGGATTCATCCATTCGACAAACATTGAATCGTTAGGAGTTGGTCATTAGTAGGAAGTGGGGTGTGGTAAAGAGACACGGCACGCGAAAACTCTTCTATTTGGTATAAAATTGCCGTTATCATTCTGCACTTTTAATTTGGAAGTGAGGCAAAGAAATTTGGTAAGTTTTAAAAAAATTGTTCATACCCAAAAATGAAATTTTGATTGTCTGTGATTAGTACTGTTTGAGCGTACGTACAGGAACAGTAAATAAAGGTTACAAAATTGAGTTGGGTAATTTTTGGCAAAAATTTTGTAGTATTATTTGGCATAATTATCCGTGGTAGATTACAGGCAACAGGCAGGTCCTGCGCGCCTGCCTTAAGCTGTTTCATAGTGAATAGTTGAAGGTTCGATTGCAAGAAAAATATTGAATATTAAGGATCTTCATTTTTGTAGTAAACTATTTTAATTTCATTTAATTTGTAATTTTTTCAACTCAACAGTAATTATAAGCAAATCCGAAAGCTGATTGCTGAAGGAAATCAAAAAGGGAGACTGCTACCATTATGGAGAACGAAGCTGAAATCGGGAAGGAGAAGGCTGGCGAGGGTGACACTGTGACTATTGACAATAGGATTCATGATACAAACAGGGAGGAGTGGATGCAACCACAGGATGGTAATCACGACGAAGGAGGCGCTGACGCTGATTCGTCGCAAAAAACATCTTGTGAACCTCCGAAATACTCATCAAGAGGTCGAGGGAGGTGGGAACAGAAAGGTCAATCTCGTCTGGAACAGTCCATTTTCCAAGAAATCCCTGCTGAACTAATTCCATCCAACGCAAAAGACATCACGTTCGAACAGACTGGGAAACTTTACAAGGTTCTTTTACATCCTGGAGAAGAAAATGTGACATTCCTCTTGCGAAGGGGAAATCTTGTCAAAATCCATTACAAATGTTGGATTCTGACTGACCCGAATCAAACAATATTTGACAGTAGCAGCCTGTATTCCGAGGATCAGGAACCGGTTAGTCTTAACTTGGGGGAGCGTCAGGTTATCCGTGCTATTGACGATGGGGTGAAAAGCATGAACAAGAAAGGAGAGAAAGCTTTATTTATAGCACATTATGATTATGCGTATGGGCGAAAATCTTCTTGGCGCTCGGATAGCAGCAACGTACCTAATGAATCATTTATATGCGTTGAAATAGAACTGGTGGACGTTGAAGAAGGAGCTAAATTAACTGGCATTTATGAACAGAACGTTACCCGTGAAATTTTGCACATTGCTAATAACGATGGAGTGGGACAGCATATCATGCAGTCTCCATTGACTACAAATTCGTTAATGTTTATGCGACTGGAGGGCTGCACAATGACATGTGATGACCAAAAGCAGACTTTCTTACCGGACATTGTACTCCCCTTTACTCCTTGTTTCAACACATGGGGATTCTATACTTCCGGACTAACACAACATCGTGTTCCTTACAGCTTGGGGCCACTTTTAAAATGTTTGAAAACGGGTGACAAGGTTCTTTTTACACTATCGGGAGAATGTGGATTTGATACAAAGTTTGAATCGAATGGGATTTCAGTTTTGCCTGGCGAACCTGTTAAGTACCTTGTTGAAGTTGAGGAAATAGAAGAGGTACGATACAATATTTTTAAAATTATACATTGAATGTATTGAAGCCTCACACTTTGTCCATATTGGTGATTGGCCGTCCGTACTTGCTATTTTTAATCTGCTTCGTTTAATTTCAGATGTACGATCCTTTCATGTTTTCATTCCAAGAAAAAACAGAACTTTGTGAAGAATTAATTAGGCGTGGAGTACTTTACTACAACCATGATTGGTACGAGGCTGCTGCATGCAAGTTCACTCGCGTTCGAGAATACCTATCCGAAGCAAAACTATATCTCAAAGTTGTTCCTTTAGAACTTGGCAATTTATGTGATAAGCAATTGTATTTTGCGCTATGTAAACTAGCAGAGTTATTTTGGAAATTACCGGAAATGCCTGAGAAGGAAGCATTGAAGTATTGTAATGAAGCCATTAACTTGCTAGATGTTATGACAACTAACCAGGGAGCAGAAAATGTCAAGGCTTATCGAAATACCAATGCCGTTGATGCATACTATCTGCGAGGCAAATTGTATGCAGATGTATTGAAGGAATGCGGTCTGGCTAAACATGATTTGAAAAAAGTTCTCCAGTTGACAGAGCAAAGTATTTCTCATTTGCAAAATCAAGTTGCGCAGATGGAACTCATCGGGGATTCTCAAACGGATATACAATCCAATGAAAGTGAGATAGAAAATCAGAGCGTTTTGGACCAGATGAAGGATCTGAACAACAAGGTCAAGTTGCAGTTCAAACAGGTACTGGCACTGGAGGGGGTTCAGGCTAGACAAAATTGTATTTTTAAATGGATGCCACCAAAGTGATGAAAATATAGTGCGCCCTACCCTGTGAATTTCTCATCGTTTTGTCTATTTTTAAAATGTTAAAAATAAATTGACAATCTTTTTGAGAGTTATTACCCCAAGTTTAAATAATAAATAAAATGTAACCTACGCAAACAACACATAAATATTATATAACTTATTTATCATGGTTGTTTATGAAACAAGTGATTGATTATCAATTTATAAATACATTCATATAGCATTACAAATAAAATATGAGTATTGCAAAATGCCTTTTCTATGCCCGACATTCAATTACATATGACATATTTAGATTCCGCAATTTTAAGAAAAGAAATTGACAATGTAGTTACATTATCATCTCTTATCATTATTTGCCGTGATTTGGAATTCATGTACTTATTATCAATAACATATTATCGATTAACAAATGTAACAATCACGGCGGTTTGATGCATGCGTCATCATAATGACCAATGACCATATAACCGCGCATCCATAATTTTACTAAACCATTTCGTCTTTGTTACTCAAACAGTTTATTTCCCCACCAAAAACTAACGACACAACATCGCCATGAAACGCTCAGTAATTTTTGTAGAATTGTTGGTTGTGGTACTTTGTACCACCTCGGTTTGCGGGGGCCCATTGACCGCAGCCGATCCGCTGAATTATTTTGAGGATTTAATTCGAGAAAGTATAGGCATGTCTGTAAAGGAATTGCTACAGCTAACCCAAAATACGTTTAACTCACTGAATTCGATTACCGAAAATGGAGTGGAGGAACTTGAAAACCTTTCTACCATAGCTACCCCTGAGGTGAAAGAGGCACTAGAAAAAATCCGAAGTAATGTAGCCATCAAAATCCTTGAGATAGTACAACATCTACTGGCAGATTTAGGTTCTGTATTACCCATTTTAGCATTGCCTGCCGATAAAACGGACCCAATAATAAGAGCAATTGGAGAGTTTTCTGCGGCAGACAGTAAGTCCCATACATAAAGAAAATCAATTTAGAAGGGCAAATTAATGTTAGCAATGACTGAAACTGATAAAAATTTCTTTTTGGTAGTTATCTACACGATTCTTGGAATTTCCTTGGAAGACCTTGTAATTTTGATCAGGAATTCGTTCCAACGGTCTGCTGACCTTCTCACAAGTACAATGACAGAATTAGAAGAGCTGGCACAAGTCACTTCTCCAGAGGTCGCTTCTGCTTTACGAAATATTTCAGAAAACCGTTTGATGGTAGCCAAGAGTGTTGTAATGCCCGTTCTTCATCAGTTTGACAAGCTCGTAACAAGGAGTCAAGACCAGTCATCGTGATCAATAAGATTTTTTTTTGTAATTTGTCATTTTCAAGTTACCTGAAGCTATGCACTTGTAATTGCTAAGCACAAATTTATCTCACTTCTTATTAGACACCAATGTGACAAAAATTGTACTCTGATGTACTCATCATAATTTATCAACATATAAGTATATTTCTTTATAAATCCTCTGCTCCGCCTGATCCTATTATTGCAATAAATAATATCGGTTGCAGGACCTTCCAGCGGACACTTGTCATTAATTAATATTTAATTGCATTCATGATATAATAAAAAAATGCAAAATGACACGTTATTGTACTTTGCAGTTACATCATTTTCATCTCGGGTTATTGTAGTAATGCACATAACTCAATCATCGCTTATTATCATCACATTCGCTAAATACACAATTGAAAGGAGTAATAATAGGTCCTGTGATGGGATGACTGATTACAGCATTCCTTCCTAATTACAGCTTAAAATATATGTTGATTTTCAAACGTTTGTGTGATAAACAAAATCATACATCAATCACACAATATTCTCGACTTATTAGTAATGATGCAATAAATGTTGGTTTCAAAACGATTATCATTAATTCGAATAGTCCTATTTACAATCATTTAAAATTTGTGAGAGAGAACGTGATAAAATGAAGTAAAATAATTTTCGAGTGGTCCATATCATACGGGAAGGTTAGGTCATCGTGACCGACGTACTACAGAGCACGAGATCAGAAATCTATTTTCAAGACTTAATTAGTGTGACGGATGAACTGAACGTATGTAGAATGATAACATGATGAACCAGTAGTGATTATCCTGAAAAAACTTACTGTGCAAATTATGTATGAGTGAAGTAGCTTTCGTTGATGGCATTGATTTGACAGATGTAATTCCATGATAAAAAGACGATGTACGATAAAGATAAAATTCGCAGATACAAAAACAAATGACAACTCTGTATCGTTAATAAACTATAATAAACTAAACACGTTCTAATGGGTGTGAAATTTCGATAATGTAATTTGAGTTTAGTGTTCCGGGTGAATACCACGAGGAACGTTTTATTTTCTAGAAAAAAAACCAACAGAAAAATGACGTTGATACAAACGTTACTCTTGGCATTTGCTGCAGTTGCAGGTACTAAATTGAAGTTGGTAAAATACAAAATCTGAATGAATGTAAGAATGTAATCTAATCTTGTTTTCTATACAGCTAGTGCCCCTGCCGGATATTATATGGTAGGAGAGCCAATTCAAATCAGTAATGGTTTAAGGTGATTCTAGCTAACGATTGGTTTACAAAAGCCATTTAATTAAATTCATGTTGAACACTACACTTTACACCATTACTGTATATGTATCATTTAAAGTTGATTGAAATTAATGTTTCTATTTGCTTTGTGACATGTTACATTCAGAGTAAATCTAAGCAAAGCAGCACCAAATGAAAGCTTCTGGGAAGGTGAGGTCGACACTTTAACTTTAGATGCCGAGTTCCAATCCAATTACCGTTTACGCATGAAAATTTATGACGCTTCCACGAAACGATACGAAGTACCCCTGGAAATTTTGCCTCCTACGGGCGGCAGTGCAAATCCATTGTATGATATACAGTTTCAAAATAATCCACTATTTACCATTCGAATCGTACGAAAGTCTACCGGAACTGTACTGTTCGAATCCTCTCCGCAAGAGGACTTCGTATTTGCGCAACAATTTTTGACGTTGGCGTGGAGGCCAGCAAGTGAGAATGTATACGGAATCGCAGAGAATGAGCAGCCAACATTTAAACATGATTTTGAAAAGAACATCACGTGGGGACTGTGGAGCAAAGATCAGCCCCCTGAGGTTAATAATAATTATTACTAAGGTTAATAACAACTATTAGTCAAAAGACTTTTTAACCGACGACCTGTATAGTAAATGGAATCTTTTTGTAAAAAAATTAGTATACTGCCAACATGTACGGGGTTCATCCTCATTATACTGTCCTTGAAAATGACGGCAATGCTCACGCTGTAGTTCTTGTCAACAGCAACGCACAACGTAAGTGATTATATTTAGTGGTAATTTGTTCAGAGAATTGCATTATTGATTTTTTTATAAACAATCAACGTAATATTATGGTCATGTGTAGAATTTTCTATGCTCAACGGTCCCACAATAAGATACATTACCACAGGAGGTCTCTTAGATTTCTACTTTTTCTTGGGACCAACTCCGGAAAACACTGTACAACAGTACACTGAAGCCGTGGGGCGCCCTCAAATGCCTCCATATTGGGGTTTAGGGTTTCAACTTTGTAGGCACGGTTACAACAACATTGAAACTATGATGGAAGCTGTCAACCGAACTGCGAGCTACGGAATTCCTCAAGACGTTCAGTACGGAGATATTGACATTATGCATAAAACGTTGGATTTTACTTATTCCAAGGAAAACTTTCCCGGACTTCCAGACTACATTAGAGAATTGAAAACAAAGGGGATCAAGTTTGTTACCATCTTGGATCCGTGTATTAGCACTGGGGAGGATCCCGAGGTGTATCGACCTTTGAAATTGGGAAATGAAATGGACGTCTGGGTGAAAAAGGCAAATGGTCAGCCAGTACTTGGAAAGGTATGGCCGGAAGATCCTATCTATTTTCCAGATTATTCTAATAATGCCACAAAGGAATGGTGGAAGATTCTTGTACGAGAGTTTCACGATTTGCTCGAATACGATGGACTCTGGATTGTAAGTAGCCAAACCAATTTCAACGTCCTAAATATTAAATAAAAATTTTAATAAATATAACAAATAAAGCTTTACGCCAAATCATTTATGGTTCATTGTTTTAGGATATGAATGAACCTGCAAACTTTGTCACTGGTGATATCAATGAGGGCTGCGCTATGAATAATTTGAATTACCCACCCTATGTTCCCCGTATGTACTACGTAGCTACAATTAGACACATTCAGTTTATTTATAGCAATATTGATTAGTCATGGAGATATTTTTTGAAAACACAAATAGCAATTCAGGGTGGAGCTGTGATCGCCGGAACACTTTGTGGTGATCATGTTCAAGCGGCTGGAATACACTATAATGTCCACAGTATGTATGGATGGTTTCAGTCGGAGTCTACTTTAATGTATAGTCATAAACTGCAAACATGTGATCCTTATGGATAAAATAATAATATGTCAAGATGATGATAGAACTAGAATTGAAAGGAATTGGGGTATGTACTTCTCTGCAGTGGCGCCCGTGAAGGAACCGGAAAACGTTCAGTGGTTCTTAGTTATGGGTGCCAAAGAACAAGATCCTGGAGCATGGGGTCCTGCCGTGGCAGAATCCAGCCGTAAAGCTCTTCTTGTTAGATACACACCTTCTACCGTACCTATACACACTGTTTTACCGTTCGGTGTCAGGGGGTGGCACCGTAGCGCGAGCACTCTGGCATGAGTTTTCTGCTGACGCCAACACCTACGGAATTGATACTCAGTTTTTGTGGGGTAGTGGACTCCTCATCTCTCCTGTTTTGACGGAAGGTTCAACATCCATCAATGCTTACTTTCCCAATGCCAGATTTTACAACTATTTCAATGGAGAAGAAGAAAAGACTCGAGGTGGTTCCGTTACAATTCCAACACCGTTGGATGCCATCAATTTACACGTTCATGGAGGAAATGTGCTTCCAACTCAGGAACCAGCGGTTAACACTCAGCTCTCAAGAAATAATCCGTTTGGATTGATTGTTGCATTGGATGACAACGGTGTCGCGTCTGGAAGCCTCTTTTACGACGATGGCGATTCCATTGGTAAAATAATAACTCAAACTTGAAGGTTTTTTACAGAGCTTTCACATTACCCCAATAAACTAGCATGGTTCCACACTGTAATATTTTGATTGTCGTGATAGGAACCATTGAAAATGGGCAGTATTTCCTTGCTGACTTCTCAGTAAGCAGTGGCACATTGACATCGACCGTGTTGAAAAACGGTTACTCGGACATGAATACCAAGCGCCTAGACACCATTCGTCTATTGGGAGTAACTAATGGAGCTGTGTCTACAGTTAAGGTAGATGGGAAAGTTCATTCAAGCTTTGAAAAACTTCCTTCAGGAGAAGTTCTTATTACAAGTCTTAATATTAATCCAACACTAGCATTCCTTGTAGAATGGCAGTGAATTCATTGACCAATTCAAGAATAAATATAAATGTAACATATATACAGCTATTAATCCGACTTGTATTTATTTGTCCAAAATATTTCTTTTGGCTGGTTTCAGAGAGAAAAGGTTATGTAACGAGATTGTAAAGATCGTAAAAAATGTACAATTTATTTAAGCTTTATTGCATGAATGTTACTACACAAATTACAAAGTCAACAGTGCTCTCAAAATGCCCCGAGAGACCGATCGAATGAAATTGAGCACACTCCGCCTCTTAATGGTATACATATTCTTATAGCTTATCATTATAGGTCTACACGACTTTCTAAATTTATTCATGAGCTTCGTTTCCTCTTTGTTCTTCCACTGATGATGCTTCCATGACAACATGATTTTATTCCCGAACGAGTGAAGGTATCCCCCAATTAATAAAAGGAAGCACCAAAACAGGGCGGTTCCAATTGACCACATGGTCAATATAACAACAGTTTCGGGTTTCATTAACCTTCGAAAGCGTATTAGCGTGTATACACTAATCACCAAAATTTTGGTAATCATTGTTTGTGTTGGAATGATGAAAATTCCTATCAAGTTGTTCACTTGCTGTTGGAATATTTGTACACTTCTATAAGCAATCATAAGTGTTGGCGGTCTCCTCAACTCAGGAACAGAAGTGTAGTTTGGTCGTCCTAGGCGAAGGTGGAAAATCACAAATGGAACAAAGTAAACTCCGTAAGCAAAGCATGTTAGTTGAATAAGGAAAGCGTTCACCAGCAGAAAGAAGTGAACATAATTTGGGAGGATGTAACAAATTGGAAGTTTTATAAAGAACGATGCCGTTTTAGGAACGTAGTATCCAAAGAAAGATGGAAAATTAGGTTCAATTAAGATTATTAAGAAGACTACAACATAACAGCCTGCCGTAACAAAAACCTCCTCCTTAAACACCATCCACCCATATATTTGTAGGAGTAGCAAGAATAGGCAGGAAGCGGCGTACATTATGTTGAAATTATCGATATCACCTTTCAGGCGAAAATTTAAGCAAGTTATAATGCAATGTAACGCTCCGCACGAGACACCGACCGTATGATATCTGATTAAACGGTGACATCTAGCAGACTTGTGTAGGCGCCGATGATGAGGATCCCACGTGTAAGGAATGCAGCCTATGGTGCTGCAAAAGAGGAATACGTAGTTCATAAAAAGGTAAAATCGATCGCTTACCATTTTGAAAATGTAAATTACTACAATTGGTTTAAAAAAACGATTGATGGCCACAGGGATGAGCAAAAGCAAATAAAATATTTGGGTAAACAGAAGTATTATAAATTGCACAGGTAGAATGTACTTGGAAAGGAAAGTAAATGCAAACTGTGAAATGTTGTTGTGAAATTTTGTTTACCAGAGTGAACTTCAACTCTTATTAGAATTGCAAATGTAATTTTAAACTTACAAGATTGTAAGATGAAGAACATAAACAGGTAAAACTTCGAAAGTGTCCCGATTGAGCAAAATTAAATTCTGCTGGTCTGGCTGCCGGTCTGTCAATCCCCCCGAGTATTCAATTCTTGTCAAACTTTGCTGAACGTTACTAGTACAGCAGTGTATAAAATATTACGTATATTTTACGTATATGTGTGTCAAATTTGAGCTCATTCTGACGTGTTTTTAAAAATTTTATCCCTCCCATCCTCCCCATGGGGATTGGCCCTGCTTAGTAATCAATGTTTCCGTGATATGACCATACCATGTCAATGACCTTGAAAATTTCAAGAAGATCGGGTAATGCGTTTTCAAGATAATAGTGGGGGCAGCAATACGAGAAAGGGCATGAACAGATACGAGACGATTAACCTTAATCCACTCTTCTCCTGTTTTCTTACATTTTACTTTTATTGGCATTTTTACATTTTTAAAAAACACGTTTTTGTCAATTTTGTAAAGCACCCCAGTTGGGGCACTTAATAAACTTAATATACATGTTTTAATAAGTTTCATGAAATTCCCTTGTTTCAATAAGAATGCCAAAATGACAAAAACAAACTGCCTGGATACCTACCTAGTTACATAGTAATTTCATTTGTGTAATATAAAGCTTAACAAAATCAAAATATCTGACATTATATCAGAAATCGAAGTAAGTATTCCAGGCAAGAAAGTGAAGTACATATGTAACATAGTAGGATAAATTAAAAATGTGTTTGTTGGTTTCCATTTCTACAGCTTATGCGTTTATAATGCCGTAATTAAATAACTTAATTGATAGTGTGATAGAGTATACGCCATTCTGCTGCTGACATATATTGAATTTTATAAGGCGCAGTCCGATGGAACTGAATAACTTTTTTTTATCACAATTGGGTGTTATATAGTTTAAATAACTATTGTTAAATTCGAAGAAGTTTCATTCTTTTGATGTATTCTGGTCAGTATTTGGCACATCGTTATGTTTTATTAAGTTAAGAGATACAGCTATGACACAGCTTATTTCTAACGCTGACGTCCACCTCCCTACTATAAGTTCAACTAAATGGTTGGTTACTTCCTATATTTAACTTTCAGCAAGAAAACCAGGGCTCACAGTTAGTACATTTCAGAAATTCTCATTAAAATAGCTCAGCCAATTTTATGCTAACAGTTTTGTGCTTGTGTAAGTACTCCATCGATACATGACAGCACATATTGCTACTAAAATAATGTTCTTACTTATTTGTGTTACATGTTCTTGTTTTCTGCTTTAAAATTTAAAAAGATTCCTACAAAAACCGTATATATTTATACCTAATTAAAACCTTTTGTTTCTTGTTGTAAGTCAGCTCATTCTTTTCAAAACCTTAGACATTCCTGCTATGGTTATAAGAACCATGATGTCATGCAACTAAACAAGCAAAACTTTACACACATTACATTATATCACTTACGCAAAAGCAAGTTAGGTAGTTAGTTTTTTAATAAGTCGATGTGTGGATGTGGACATGAAATTACTGTTGCGGTTGGGACTGGCTATTGGAAAAAGTGAAAGGGTCCCTGCGCGTAACTTCAAACAATTAGCTGACATTTTTTTCTGATGATTCTATTCAAGCAATTCTGAACGAAGGCTCAATGGTCTAGGGGTATGATTCCTGCTTTGGGTGCAGGAGGTCCCGGGTTCAAATCCCGGTTGAGCCCGCCAAGTTTTTTGCATCTTTAATGTTAAATAGTGCTGATACATGTTAATACGAAAAGATGCGTGGGTGTGACAGCGCTTGCGTGTGAAAAAGCTTGTCGAGAAAAAGTGCAGATGCATGCATATATAAATATTTTAGAATATGCAATAAAGTTGTGCAATCCAAAATCGGCAAAGTGGAGGTGCGAATCTTATATTTTATTTTCAAAATATTTGCAAGATGGGTGAAAATCAATCAAGATTTCAGTCATGCTTTTTTGAAAGTCGGAGAGGCGTAGAAAAATCAGCTAGCAACTATTGTGTCGTGTCATCACAGTTAGCATCATCAGCCCAAGCAATTGACTATAATCAAAATGCACCTAGTTTTTGCCATCAAATACGAAAGTCGTTTTGTAGGATCGATCGTGCTCAGAACTGTGTATTGGATTTATATACAATCTTTTACTGTTGTATTAATAAAAAACATTTATTTATCATCGTCTGCACGTCTGTAACATCATCATGAACCACTCCAATCTCCAATTTTATACAATCGTATACACTATCTTCCAATACTTACACTAAAGTTTTTTTTATATCGCTCCCCATTTTACATTATTTGTAAATAGATACTATTTTCAAGTGCGAATATTGCGTATATATGTTTACCAAGCCCACTGCAGGGCAGGCGTCATTTGTGCTTGGAACTATAAATACTCCAGTAGAATAATACTTCCACATCAGAAATCCATTGCATCATCAACACAAAACAATCTTCTTGCAAAGAAGTCAAACCCTCAAAGCTATCAACATGTCTCGCCTTGTAAGTTTTCAAAAACTACCTGAAAATTTCAACATGTTGAAATAAAGTATTAAAAGGATCCCTTTTTTAAATTTATAGTTCGCCATCCTCCTCCTCGCCGCCGTTATTGCCGCTGCCAGCGCTCAATACTACGGTAACTATTATGGTGGATATGGTGCTGGATATTCTGGAATTGGATACGGGTATTCTGGACTCGGCTATGGCGGTCTTGGTTATGGATACGGACTCGGAAGCTACGGATATTACAAGAAGTAGACACCTGTAATTTAATTGCTCAAACGCATTTAATTGGCTTCGATAGTTGACGTATTTTTAAATAAAAATATCTTCATCAAAGTAAATATTGCAAAGTAAAAATGTTATTTTATACAATTTAATTACATACAGCATATTCAAAAATATCTTCCAATTTGCCAAAGTGCCAGTAAGATAACATATTTATCATCATAATGGAACACTGGCAATATTTAAATTTTACAATGTACGCACATATATACATTTTACACCCCTCTTTTCTGCGGCAGCGGTAGGTGTCCAAAATATCTGCGGTAGCGGTAGTTGTCCAAAATATCTGCGGTAGCGG
>JAHZNE010001955.1:0-12216 GCA_027744055.1 Callyntrura sp. NNG-2020
TGTGTTGTACAAAGCCAAAAATATTCACCTACCTTTAGTTTACAAAATATTTTTGTTTTACAAAAAAGATCTCACGTTCCCCCTGAACCGATTGTCATTATAATTGTTTTGTTATATCTGCATTACTCAATAATTCACTGGCATTTATGAAGGTCCTTTCAGTCATATTTGTTTTTTTGCAAAATCTCAGGCTTTTTTGTCGTTTTCATAGTATAATTAAATATTTCTACATTTTCACAAATTCTTACTACCGAGAATTTACTCCCAGGGACACCCTTGTTTTTGTGTTGTAGACACCATAGCACAACCTAAATTTGAAATTAGATCTGGAACTGGATGATAAAATAGAGTGATGCGAAGCGAAGGTCATCCTTATTCTCTCAAGAATCATTATCGTGTCTTTTAGTTCGCGCAATCTACCCTATGATAGATTGAATTCAAACAACGAATTTGAATGACTACAACAACTCGCATGTATACTTATCCAACTACCGAACATCACAACTGCTGTAGTGTGTAAACCTTCTCATACATAAGATGAAGACAACGTCAGCACCGAATTCTAATTATTTCCCCATTTCCTGTCCAGCTTCCTCCCAAATTTGCAGTTCACCCGAAAAGTTTGCGAAGCAAACGTCATCGCGGTTTTAATGATTCACCATAAACGCCAAAAAGAACACTTCATTGGCCTCTGTCCGTTGATGTCCTCTTTTTCAACTTGCAGCGATCATGTAAAAGCTGCTCCATCTGAAAAAGTTACGTTGGATAGGGATATAGTGCAAAGCAGACTTTCATCTTTCCACAGTGCAGTTACACAACAAAACCTATTTAATGATGCTGGCCCAATTCTCCAATTCAATATTATGTATGACATGACGAATCCTTACATTTTTTCGTAAATTGTAGAATAATGTCTCCTAGATAAATAGTATCGTTATAAGTGAAAATGAACAGTGAGTAATTGGCAGCCCTGCCGTCATCATTTGTTTACTTTCTACTGACATATCATGCCAATGATATGCATAACCGTGGTTCACGGTAGGGTATTTACGTGTCTCCGTTGATAAAATAAAACTCCTCTGCAAAACCGATGCACATATTTTTCTTTTATTGATCAATTACGGTAACAATAGATAAGCTTAAGCATGTTTGAAACTTTTTTATAAGAATATCAACAACATCAGTGCATAATAAATTCAAAATTTTTATAGTTAAAATTAGTAACTCACTGATACAATTTTTGACAATGCAGCAAAACAAACTCAACATAGACGAATTTTAGTGTTTCTTTTTGTTTGCACAACGTTTATTACAAGGAGACGCCAGTAATAAATAATTGGATTATGTATATTATTCAGTTAATGTACATGAGTAGAATGCACTCTCAATTTATAGATGCTGTATATAATATATATATGTATACCGATTTCATTTCTAATAACTATACACGTAACAGAAGTAGTAAACTGTGAAATAATTTAATGATGTATGTATATTCCCTTACTTTTTCTGTATTCTCCACTCTTTTCTGTTTAACCATGTAATACTTTAAAGGCACCGGATTCCGAGTTCAGACTTAAGACTTGATAGTACTAAAAGTAACCTCATCTCTATCTAGTCTTGTTTGTGGCTTGGAAAATGTTTGGTTTTATTTTGTAAAGTACACAGTAATTTATATATCATCTTAATATAACTTCATTTTTATTGTAACGGCAGTCATTATTTT
Source organism: Callyntrura sp. NNG-2020 (assembly GCA_027744055.1). Classification (NCBI taxonomy): domain Eukaryota; kingdom Metazoa; phylum Arthropoda; class Collembola; order Entomobryomorpha; family Paronellidae; genus Callyntrura; species Callyntrura sp. NNG-2020. The sequence goes on from JAHZNE010001955.1 coordinate 1,727, forward strand.
TCAATCATCGTATCAATATTCCTCTCACTAGACATTACTAATGTATTAATGTATTTTCTAAATAACGACAACATACACTTTGTATTACTTCATAGCTTCTTCCAATCGCATATAAAATATGTTTTGCGTTTTTTTTGTAAATTATTAACTCACTACCCCCAATAATAAATAAAATTTTTGACTTTGATTAAAGCAAAAGCGCCATTTTTGTATATAACTAGAACAAAAGTACTTGAAGAAAGAATGATTTGTGTGTATATGAATACAACAATCTTATGTCATGCCAGTGCCAAATATTTTTTTGGTAAAACGATTCCTGAAAAAGCTAGCTTAATCATTATAGCAAAACTGTTACATTACAACACCCCGTTTTATCATTGCATGTAACACCCCGTTAAGTCTGTACATAAATGCAATTAATTTGACTACATACTAGTTTCAACCCAGGAAACAGCGCAAAGTAAGTTTTATGTATATAACAAAGTATGTATAAATAGTTACAAGTTAACGATTAATTTACCTGGAAGTCACTGCAAAAAGAGATTAGTGTCACACAAGACAAGAACCAAAAATTAGAAGTATATAGAGTACAGTATTGTACATGCGTGAAATGCACAACCTATGCTACACGGTAAGTATGTCCTGAATTACATATTACATAATACACATACAAGTTATTAGTAAGATACAACAAGTTACTTAATAATAGTAATTAATTATAGGTACAACAAGTGGTGGTGATGATGATGGTGGTGGTAAGTAGTTTGCATATTACTGGGGAAACCCGGAAATTTCCCATATTTTGATATTGGCATCTTGACCGGTAGAAACTATAGAATTGTTATTTAACCACGCGACACGTGTGATCTGACTCTGTGGATGAGCATCTGCAATAATCATAAAAAATAAATATAGATAACCTTATAGGTGTACTCAGTTGTGGGGTTTTCCAAGGATATGCTCTAGAAAGAGTTGTGCATTTCCTTGCATATGTTATTGTTTTTTTTTCTCTGAGCACATACTTTTAATGACAAGATGTTTTGCNGGGTTTTCCAAGGATATGCTCTAGAAAGAGTTGTGCATTTCCTTGCATATGTTATTGTTTTTTTTTCTCTGAGCACATACTTTTAATGACAAGATGTTTTGCTGGGTGATCAACGCTCCAAACAATAACAGTCGTATCTAAACTACCACTCGCAACAAGCTTCGAATCCGGTGACCATCCTACGCAGTTGACGCGAGCAGAATGAAATCCCCATTCTTTGTTATGAGCAGGCTGTAGAATTGGGAAGTGGGGGCGGATGAGAGCATGAAAAGAAAAAAATAGGGCGTTTTGTTGTAAATCAAAGAAACCATATGTCATAGACATACTACAAAGCGAAAAACACTTCCTAGTACATTAAATCGAGTTGTTGTTTTGTTAGCTGCTTGCTAGGGTGTAAGCTTACCTCATAAGTGGCGGTGGAATAAAGAACAACTTTTCTGTGTCCATCAGACGCCGCTAAGTAATTTCCATCAGGCGAGAATTTAACATCCGTAACGGGACCAAGATGGTCCAAAGTTGCTTTAGGAGAGAACGAGTTTCCGGTCACCACGTACACGTGGGTCTAAAATAACAAAAAATTATAGGAAGTTGGTTGAATAGGCCTAGATAACTATGAAAACATGTTGACGTGGTACAGCAAAACAAATAAACAAAAACATGGCATTCCACGCCAATGGATGCGCTCGAGTTTAAGAACTCAATAATAGTAAAACGGTTAAGTTCATTGGCCTTACTTTGTTATCCATGGAACCTCCAACGGCAACATCACCGGATAGAGGATTTATAGCAAGGCTAGATGGTTCATAATCCACCGGCAGCGAGCCAACTTTACGCCCGTTCTCGAGAATCAGCAACTACGCGGAGGAAAAGGAAAGAGACACAGAGATTGAATGCTCAACTCGCTCAATGTTTTAATCGGTGGCTATTTATACTTCATACTTCTCTGTAACATATACATGCAGACAGAAACTGAAGTTCTACTATAACTACACGCACACATCTATCAAGTACGCGAATCCATTGCAATTACGAGATTGCTTTAACAGATAAAACGATGAAATGCTCAACGAAACGCAGAGGAAACACTAAATACCTAGTGGTAAGAGCACCGTAAAAACGAAGCCAATGAAAAGCAGCACAACTTACTTCTTTCACGGTGGATATAATAATTCTGTTCTCAATGGTGTCCATACCACGCGGTTGAGAGCCGAGCTTTACGTCGTTGACATTGGTGTAAGCATATGTATTGAGATCAACATGACGGAGTGTATCGTCAATGCCACATGTATACAAAGTAGATCCCACAACTTTCATTCCATTGATTTGGTTTCCATGACCGGTACCGCTAATTCGGTCGTTTACTCCTGTAGTGGAATCCCAATATGTAACAAAGCCATCGTGAGAACCGGTAAAAATCTTGGAACGATCTTCATTTAAGCACATAACAGTGATAGGCTTGTTATGTCCCTGCAAATGAGAATTTGTTAATTAGTAATCGGTTTCATGAGATCGTCAATCTGTAAAATTATGCTAGCTATACGATCCAGAATGGACTCACTTTAACAATGCGAAGAGGTTTGGTAGGATTGTTGACATCCAAATAGTTTAAGAATCCACTTAGAGAGACTGAAATAAGGTGAGGTCCTTGCCAGATGCAAGAAACCTAAGCAGAAAAGATAATATAACATTTTAAAAATTTCCGATGATTATATTGTTAAGACTATCATTAAGTCTGTCATTAAAAATTAAGTAAAATTGATTTTTATAACAAATCAAGAAACCCATTAGATCATACCTGCTATATATGCTTTATTTCCAAATTGATAATTACATGTACTTTACGTTTTCAGACGTATATGCTTACAGTTTTTGTCATTTTGAACTTGAACGGAGGTCCCTCAAAAATCCCAATGGTGTTGTCCTCACTACCAGTAATGATTCGAAATGGGCGTGTTGGTTTGAAATCACACGAGTTGATTGGTTTAGATTGTCCAGATATCTCTCCAACTGAGGTACCGGTATCGGACATGAACACATGACCAAACCTATAGATTAAAGGTGAATTTTATTTTAAATTTTAATGTGACTCAAGAGTTTTTAACGGTCTGGCATATCAAAACAAGAAATTTGACTTACTTTTCACGTCCCTCGCCTACTACGACCATTCTTTGATTATCAGCTGACCATGAAATGTCCTTAATTGGCCCCAAAAACGGCGTGAACTCATTCTTTAGAATATGCTCTTTGTTGACAGTATCCCAAATCCTAAGTCTACCTGTATTATCTGTGTATGCGTTTAACAATGTGTATTTAATTACTTTTTGTTCAAGAGTATATATTCAATATATTTAATGAAAGAAGTCGAATAAGTACCTCCAGAGGCGATGTAAAATCCACTGGGAGAGTACTTTGCAACAGTGACAGGGACTGAATGTTCAGTGTAGATGTCGGCTACTGCGGGATCCTAAATTAAGAAGGTGAGATTAAATATAATTCCTAACGTACCTCTTCGTATACAATGTAATACTTCCCAGCAAATATTCCAGCTTACCTCAATGTTCCGAATGATGACACTGTTATTATTACAGTAAAGAAAAGTCTTGCCCTTTGGGTCACCACCCAATACTATTGGATTTCCACGCTGAGTACGCGGCAAAGTTGCCAAAGTGTTGCCTGTTAAATAAATTAATAACAATCATAACATGATTTCAATATGGTTTCGCTACCTCGCTATTCAACCAAAAATACTAAGATTATCACAAAGCCCATCCGGCAAATGGCATCTATACTACATACGCTGTTTTAACTTTAAAGTTCCTTTCCCACATAACTTCGGTATTCACACCGGTGACCAATGACAGAGATATTGAAATTGCGTCAAACTTAACTTAATACATGTAGGCATAAACCAAGAATAGTCACCGCCGGTTACTTCTCAAATTATCCTCATCAAATTGATTTACCGGTATAAATTACATAACATACAAAAAATTTAGCCTACGGTTTGACTGTTAAAACAGCTGATCCACTAAATACAATACAATTTACTAATTTCCCCTGTCATGACAACCGGATTATCTTAAAATGTATAAATCATCTATTCATTATGTACCTATTATTATTTAACATTGATACAAGAATTTGTCCCATAAAACCCATTGCCTTTATGAAAGTAAAAAATTGCAAAAAATATAAAACACCATTCACCATTTGCAAAAATAACTTACGGCAAGTGTAAGACATCTTGGTTGACAATCCGTTTCCTCTTGTTTCACTACTCAAGAAAGAGAGCCAGAATACGATATTTGTGTTTAAAATGCCGTCGTCGTCAGTCCTTTCCAAAAATACCAATCTCTTCTTCTTTTCACCAAGTTCCAAAAAAGTGCAACACCACCCACACTTCAACTTTTGTGTTCTCTCTTCTACTACAACTACTACTCCTCTTTAGTTTACTGTTATCGTCTGGTTTGACTACTTTCCTCTGCTGTTACTACTATGTGCCCTGTCGTCTCTTTTCACAAATGACAAAAGTAGCAATCTTCCCAACAATTAACAATACTGCGAAATATTGAAGCCTTTCTAAATAATAATAATAATTACAAAAAATTGTCGCCTTTTCCCCTGATTTCCTTTTCCAACCAACTCCTCGGCTGATTATACTTCCCTTTCTGCCTGTTAACTGTAGCAATTTCGCTGCACGTTTGCTTTTGAGTGTGTGTGTCTGCAAGTGCAAGAGTAGGGATGCCGTCAGCCGTGTAAATGTTTGCGTACGTCCAACGTCCTACAAACAACACCAATAACAACAGCCCAACTTGAACACCGTGAATACCACTTCCGTTGGAATTTTTTTGTCCTTCTCTTTCTTGGTGCCGTTTGCTTTCTGTGTGTGTGAGTGAGTGTGTGTTGTTGCAAAAACGATAAAGAAATAGAAAAAGCGTTTTAATAGTTGCTTTTTGCTATCCCACAATAATGGCAAGGAAGAGACAAGAAACTGAAAAATGTTTTTAGATAAAGATTCACAACAGAGCAACTGCAGCAACAAAAAAGCTAGCAGCAGCAACAGCAGCAGCAAGAAATTCTGCTTGCAATCGCGGTGATAAATGCTCCGCTTATTATTCTGCTCTGCTTAAAAACAGAAAAAGTAAATTATTATACGAACCAGCAAAGTATCCGTATCCGTCCGTGTTAAAATTTCCCGTGTGTGTCTGTCTATCTTTGTATATCTTTCAAGAAAAAATCTCCTTTGAGAATTTGAAGTTTAAGAGCCGTTCAGAGACTTTTCTGCCGCTGCTGTTCATAGTCAGTCACAGTTCTGTGCTGTCTTCCTCTCATATCATATTATTATACTTTTACTTTCAGACTGGCTGTGTGTAGATTCTCTCTCGGTATAATGCTGGCTACTTCGGCATATTATCTGTATCTCTCACAACACATCATCATCATCATCATCATCATCATCACGGACCGACTCAGCCTTATAACCACTCTCAAATGATTTGTTTTGCTGTACGTTCTAGTAGTAGGCTCAGAGGCTTTGTGATAGATGGTTTAGCTGTTAGCTAAAAAGTTGACTTTTTAATGCTCTCTTCTTTCTGCTGCTGCTACTGCTTTGTGCTGGCGTTGCAACTTCACTTTTTTAAAGCTAAGTAGGCAGTAGCTTGCAATACACACAGTGATTGACCGCTGCTGCTTGGCTCTTTACTATTTTGTGGCTCATGTACCTACCTATATATGTAAAGGCGACGTTCACACTAGTTGGCGTAAACTCGGCGACTATTCTCTTTCCAAGGTTCGGTAGATTTCCCTGGTGTTATGCTTACTGGAAAGTATGTTTAAAGGGAAATGAGACCAGCCTTTTAAATTTTAGTATTCTGGGAAACAAGTAATGCCATCAATTAAATACTACGCCATTACCGGTATCGACAAACTTCCAAAATGTGTGTAAAGCTAGTAATAGTGAAAGTGGTATCGTATCGCATCATATTATGATGATCATATTTATCGTATCATATCATCCAATCATCCCTTTTCTATTATCATCATACCACTACTATTACTAGCTTGATCCTAGTATAATAGTTGTTGGTTTGCATCTGTTTCTGCCAGCAAAATGTTCCTTTCATGTAGAGGCATTCCTCTCTCTCTCTATCTATCTCTCTCTAAAACCAGTATCAATTTTAAATTGAATGTTGCAACTTTGCAAGTAGCTTGTACAAGCAGCATAAAATGCAGTGGCAATGTGCACTGCACAAACTGAAAAGCCATTTAATACTGTTTCGTTTTGATTTTATGCCCAAGTTATCTGGGTGCATGACTAAATGACTGAAAAGAGGGATGTTTGTCGCTGAATTGAATCAGTTTGCTGAAGGAGATGAGGATGAGATGTACCGCAGTATCAGCCAAGCACTCAGCACATGAAGCAATATTGAATATGTTTGATATGATATCTCTCTTAAAATGTTATTCGAATTCGAATATTATGTACGCGCTCATGGTGAGAGTGAGAAAAGGATAAAGGATATATAAAATTGTAAGAGGGGTGATGCTGCTGCTGCTGCTGACGTTGATGATGATGATGATGGTGAGTAATAGTCAAGTGAAGTAGTGAGTAAAAAAGCTTGTACCGGCCCTAGAATAGAGTTGAGGATGACTCCTCAACTGTGGCTGTCTGCCTAATTTGAGGGAGAGCGTACCTAATGCGTGTGGTGTATTATATCAGTTCGTGGGTGCTTTGTTCTACAAAACTGCGATACATCCCAAGATACATATAATGCACATGATATACAAAATACAACAGACAACAATCCTGATAGAGAAGAGCATGAAGATATAATATAGACAATGCTGACGGCTAACTAGCAGATGGATATGGAGATAAACACCAAAAGTGAAATAAATGACAAGTTTTGCTGTTATTAACGGCTGCTGCGGCTGTAAATAGCCTTCTCTTGTTGTAGTAAGACATGGCGATGTGATCATGATCCTGAAATGATTCTCTTCGTGCTTTTTTCGGTAGTAATGCTTCCTCGGCCATGTAGTTTGATGTGGGGTATTGAATATTATGCTCAGGTACTTCGTTCTTAGTTCTTGTACGTGCGTGCATGCCGGACAGATAATAAAGTAATAATAATAGTAGCGAAAATTACGTTAAATTAGTAAACTACACACTAGTACTCTGGGATATTTATAGTGGTAGTAAATAGTGAGTAATGTGTTTGTGCAATTGTGCATGCATAACTTTTTTAGTTTGCGTCTTCGTTGCCTGTTGTGCCACTGATTTTGGATTCATTTGCATCCATGCTTTTGTGTGATAATAATGACGATGATGTGAATAGGAGGATGAAGATGATATATGATGATTTGTATGATTCATGCTACATGTGTGTGGCTGATGATACGGTAGGATGATTCATCCTCATTCCATCTTCCTCGTTCTTTCTTCCGCTGCTGCTGCTGCTGCTTTTGCCGATCGTTCGCCTCAAAAGGACAAAAATACACTGATGCGATGAAAAGATGAGATTTTTTAAAAAGAAACTTTTTTTGCTGAGAGAAGCAAACAAATAATGCAACAAAGGATCAAGCAAGATATATTTTTATTTTTGTTTTTTTTCTTCGACCAACGTAATGTAGAAAATTGTAGAATGGTGCCACAGTGGCTACTACAGGTAACGCTTGAATGCGTAATGTTGTACTGTACACGACGGGGACGACACGGTAAGGCGCAAGGATTTTTTTGGATGTTTGTGGTGGTGGTTCGTTTCTGCATCATGATTCACGAAAAAGTACAAAGAAAGTTAGAATATGTCAAAAGAAGCACAAAATGCGGCGGACAGTGCACAAAGGAAGACGACAGCTCTTGAGAAAGGAATGGGCTTGAGGATTTTTCTTTTTTCTGGGAATGAATGCATTGCCAAATTATTGTAACTTTTGAAATCATATTAGATGCTTGGGGTATGCATGTATCTATATCCAATATTTAACTAATTTGTATTGTATGTGTTGTATAAATCCGAGAACGCGGACGTGATTAAAGGGAACTTTATTTTAGAATAACAAATAAACCCAGCATGCCTCTTCAAGGTGAAGCGTCTTCATCAGAATAAAGCCTATTTACAAATTTGTCTTGCATTGCCCCACGGATGTGCAGCGATGTCCGATGGTGATGATGTCCTGTATTACAGCTTTGCGGTATGTTACCCTACTATTTTCTAGTTCACCAAAACAGTAAATATGAGACCACATTTAAGGACACACCACCATATCAGCAATGAATTTACGAAATCTTTTAAATTGTAAACTGTTAACTCGAGATATTTTAGGAGCGGACAAACAGACTGACCTCGTGAAGTTAATAAATGACTTGGTCACTTAATAATTAAAAATACGTCAGATGCTGATAAGGATAAGGAAGATGAATTATGACGTTGAATGATGACTGTGTAGGGGGTATGATTATGATAGACCATTTCAACGCTGCTTATGAAGTACCGGCAACAACAGTAAGCTTTGAAGTGTAAACCTTACTGCTAGCTCCGCAATTAAACACGTTTTACAAAAAATATGCGAGAAAATGTTTCGAAATTTTATTCAGAGCTTTCTAATTGAAGTATTGTATCACGGAAAAAGCGATATTAGTCAAATAGTGTAAGGTAAACAGGACGAGTTCCTGACAATACAAACTTACTAAATATTAAATAGGAATTAATATGAATGTAATCGTTTTACAACTTGTTAATTAATCATTAAGTAAAAATTATTATATAATTATGCGTCAAATCCATTTCACGATGGAATTACTTATCTGAAATATTAAAAGTATGCGAAAGAAATTGTGTAAAAATTAAACGCTTTAAAGCTATTGTTTCTTTCGTCTATGAATAACCTAGTTTAACCGGTGGCTTAACAGTTCTTCCAAATCTAGTGACATATAGTTTTTCATTGTAGCTTAACTTACTGTCGTTATTAACTTTACTCCGAATTTGAGCTGGAGACCCTGATGCTTTAATAGGCGTTGTTTTAGCTATAACATTTCGACGTTTTCGTTCGAAGTCTTTACTTATCTGCAAAGTTTCTACAGAATTGGTGGAGGTGTCTTCCGTGTCAACGTCATTTATATTTAAAACTTCAACAAAATTCTCTAATCCTGTTTCGACTATGTCGTCACTCATCGGTGCTGCCGTGCTAAAACTATCCCTATTCAATTCAAATTTTTCTTAAATTAGAATGAATTCAACCTTCAATGCAGCACGACATGAAATACTAACATGGGAAGTTTAGTCATAGTGAATAGAGTTTTTATTTTTTAGATCCTTACCCATGACCACTGTCGTCAGGGAGAAATTCCGAAGGTTCCGGTTGAAGTTCAACGACTGGGGAACTCGATTCCTGTTGATTAGTTTCATCCATAAATCCGGCGTCGGCTCGATCTAATTGCCCTTTATCGACGATTTCGTTTATAACACTCCTAGGAAATTCAATTCAAATTACTCATTTAATTATACCCTTAACTGCATAACCAGCTTAACCTTCAATAAATATTCATTCGTGTTAGATGCCATATATCATCACGTGACATGTGACACTTACAAGGGAATTGCTTATTTTTATATTTGCTTGCTTACCCATCATTTAAGATACATATCGAGTTAAGTTTAGAAATAAGATGATTTCCGATCAACTGTGGGCTGTCCTTACGAACAGTAAAAGTAAGCCTGTTATTTTCCTTCAGTTGCCCATTAGACCTTGGATAGTTTTCTTCGTGTGCTATAAATCTGGGGTTGGCGCTGTCCTCTTGAGTAATTATTTTTACTTGTTCCCATTTGGTGGGTATGTTCTTGGCAACTGTACGAATAGGATTTATACGACGTAGTGGAGAATTTCGCTTAGGGGCACTACATGACCCATACTGGCGTCCAAGTAACTGTATTTCATTGTCTGTTCTTTTCGGAGTGACAGGTAACCCAGACATGTTTGTTTACTATTCACAACGACTAAACTTGTCCCCGTAAATAATTCACTTTGACTACACTTGACATTAGTGTTTACAGCCAATTAATTATTTTTTAATTCATCTGAAATGCCAATAAAGATATTTCATTAACTTATAAAACTATAAATTAAGCAATCAAGAGGGGTTTTCCGGAGAAACGAAAAATGCAGAGAAATGAATCTATCGCAGCCCAGAAACCACTAATGATTAAACATTTTAATGAATAAACCTAAGACGCCCAGACCGGGATATCGATAAAGGCAAAAATGGGACATAAATTTAATGCAAATTCATTTTTTAATGCATTCATTCATTTAGCCGTCCAAATGTAATAAATAGCAAATTACAATATATTTTCCATATCTTAGATCTGCCCGTAATGTAGTACTTGGTGTACTTGGTAAATGGCGTAAAATTAAACTATGTCATTCCCGTGGTCCAGATACAAACTCTCAT
>JAHZNE010001956.1:0-29781 GCA_027744055.1 Callyntrura sp. NNG-2020
CCCTGGTTGCACTAAGCGCTAAAGACTTCAGTGGCGAGAACAGTGGGATGCTGGGCTACTTTTTTCTGGTGCTAATTTTCTACGCCTGGGCCATCATCCCAACAATGTACGTTTGTTCTTTGCTGTTTACGGTTCCGTCGTCGGGCTATACCAAAATGACCCTGTTCAATTTTGTCACGGGAATGGCTACCTTTCTCACAGTTGCCATTTTACAGCTGGACTCTTTGAAACTTAAACATGTGGCGAACACCCTCGAGTGGTATTTTATGCTATTTCCCAACTTTGATGTGGGATACGCTTTAACTTTGTTGGCTCTCAATCGGCAGCTTCATAATGTGTGTCCGTCGGTCATGTCAATCCTTTTGAGGTTTATTCCCCAGTATTGCTTGCAACAGCCAGAGTTCCCGTGCTGTCAGAAATGTACGTTTTTTTTATCCAGCATTACTTTTCTACAATTCTGTATTTCTCCACTCATGACTTGATTACAACTTTTTTTAAACAGATGAAAGGTCTTATTTATCTTTTGAAGACCCCGGAATCGGAAGACATTTGCTTTATTTATTTTTCATTGGCGTCTTTTGTTCCGTCATTCTGTTTTTGATCGAGTCCAATTACATTAACCAAATTAAGTACAAAATGGAAATGAGAAGGTTTGCTAACGTGTACCTGGGAAAAGACACCCATCAACAAAAACCCCGGGATTCAATATATGACAGTGTTTTTGAAGATGACGATGTTGCTGCAGAAAATAGGCGAATAAGATACACTGACTTAGCAAGCCTTTTTCAAACTGATAATTTGGTCGTAAGAGACTTGACCAAATTATATGGTCGCTTTGTGGCAGTGGATCAGCTTTGCTTGGGGGTGCAGCATGGAGAGTGCTTTGGTAAACAGCTTGTTTATAATCACTCACTATATCCGCCACAAATTGTAATATGCCGTATATAAAAACCGTTAAAAATTACGTAGGTCTTCTTGGAATTAATGGAGCAGGTAAAACGACTACATTTAAGGTAATTTCAAAAACTAGGTTACTTTTGTAGAAGACATCCACGACAATGCTTTTTCAAATATTTAATGCTCGGATGCATATAGATGCTACACTGGAGACATTCACATAACCGATGGTAATGCATACATTGCTAATAGAAGCGTTCAGACGGAAATCAGAAAAGTGCAAACAGTTGTTGGTTACTGTCCTCAGTTTGACGCACTCATCCCTGAATTAACTGGAAGGGAGACGATCCGACTCTTTGCCAGACTTCGAGGAATTCCAGAGGAAAATATAGACGGGTTGGTGGATGAGTTGGGAGCCGATCTTTTATTTAGTGAGCACCTTGATAAGCAATGTGGAACATACAGGTACAGAATATCATATCACCTAGAAAAATCTATAAAGAAAATGACTTAACTTAACGGAACCTAACCCAACTTAGCGGTGGAAACAAAAGAAAACTGTCGGTTGCTGTATCCCTCGTTGGAAATCCGCCCCTTGTGCTGTTAGATGAGCCGTCGGCTGGAATTGATCCTGTAGCAAAACGACATTTGTGGAATGCTGTAATAAAATTGCGGGAAAAGGGAATGTCGGTTGTACTAACGTCGCACAGGTAAGCCACCTGATTTGTATATAGTGCATACGAATATGTATACCACCAGTACCACTAATATACAAATCGTGTTTGGTTCCCCTAGTCTGGAAGAGTGTGAAGCTCTTTGTACTAGACTGGCTATCATGGTAAACGGTAAATTCCGCTGCTTGGGCTCGACGCAGCATTTGAAAAATAAGTTTGGTGATGGCTACACCATTATTGCTCAAATGGAGTCAAAAATGGAAAATGAGGATGAGAATGTTCCAAGAAAATCTGTGGTAACTTTCGATCGTTGAAAATATTGATGCTTGCTAATGTAGCTACCCATATATGGCGTATTGCTCAAGAACCATTTATTTTTAGGAACCGGGTCCTAAAGGCAGTTCCATGTTCGAAAACCAACAAATGTGGGAGAAGGAATTACAGCCATTACGAGATTTTATTGAAGAAAAATTTCCGGGTAAGTTCGTTTCCACACAAGTCCTATACATTCATATTTTGTTTGAAATCTTCTCTTTTAACCCCAATTTTACTCTTTTACTTCCAGATTGTGCCTTGCGAGAAGTTCACCCAGGTTATGTGCATTATCACATAAAGGAAGAAAAGGGGATCACATGGGCAAATATTTTTAGAACAATGGAGGAAGCGAAGAGCCTTTTTACACTTGAGGCGTATTCCGTCGGCCAAACCAGTTTGGAACAAGTGTTCCTTAGTTTTATCAAAGAGCAAACCGACAGATAGGATGAAAAGGAGCCATTCTCATAAAATAAACTGTTTATGATTATTCTTGGTTTCGAGATTCCAATAATAAAACAACTTTAGTTGCTCCTGAAATAAAATGTGTCTTTATTCTGATTTTTCTCGTCTCCACATGGCATCGATGCACTTTTTATAAAGGTTTTAAAATAATTTTGAATGTACATAAAATTATTAGTCTGTTATATGAACCGAAGTACCAAATAGAAGAACTGGCCTGTTTTAAACTGACGTATTTTACACCACAAGATGAATAGTCTAAATTTATTGACTTAGAACGACTGGAAAGTTTGGTTTGGTGGCAACACTAGAAAAAATTAGTGGATTTTATTCCTTTCAGATATAAGATGTCTTACCTGTAATTGGTTTTTCATTTAATTAATAAAGTATTGATACAAGACATGGACACAGTCAACAACGCATATTCTCATTAAAAATATAACGAAATTAAAATCTAAAGTAAGCGATACACCGTTCTACATTACTGATCAGATCGGAAATAAAACGACAAAGATGTGTTAAAATGTAAATATTTACATAAGCTCTTGTCTTCAGATAATCGTACAAAATCATTTTTGTCTGTTAACGTAAATCGTGGTACACCTTCTAAATCTACGTAAGAGTAGCAGTAGTAATAAATCTCTGGAAAATATTTTTGGAATCATAAACTGGACAATAGCTGGAGTGAACGTGGACACTTGGAAATGAAATGAAAGATATATTTGAAATAGCAACTGCTACTACTATCTTGAGGCACATCGACGAGAGGAACAACAAGCACTATTTTTTAAAGGTACTAGTTATACATAACTGAATTTTCGACTTGTGTTAACTATAGCTTTGGTGTGTGGTTTCGTGAGTGACTCACCCCGAGAAGGGCATAAAAGTTATAGCATATAAATGGTAAAACTTCTAGGAAGCTGGAGCGTCCTCATTGTTAGTCTGGGATCTGTTAATGGCTTCAATGATGGCCAACTCCTTCTTTTCTTTGGCTTCGTTCCTGGCTTCAAATTCCAACCGTTTGGCAATTATTCGCTGAACAATTTTCTCTGTGGTAAGATCCGACCCGGAATTTATTGTTTGAAATATTTTTCTTCGTTTCGGCTCCCCATACGGATCCTACGTAAAGTTACATGATAAAATTTACATGTGTAAATTAACATAATAGGAATTTTAAATTATCTTTCTTAAGCGTTCGAGCTTACATCTCCGGAAATGGGATCATTTGGAGGTGTGGCTTGTCCATGAGCCACCACTTTAATATCAAAATGTTCCAACAGGTCCGGTGTTACTACATAAGGCGCTCCAATCACAACCTCAGAAACATATTTACAAGCCAGCACGGAGAGCGTGCGTTCGTGAAGATTCATAATGGGATAATTGGACCCCTTGTACATGTTGACGCAAGGATCGGTGTGCAAACCCACAATTAAAAAGTCTCCCAACGCCCGAGCGGCCTTGAGGAAACCCAAGTGACCAGGATGAAGCACATCGAAAGCACCGGCAACATAAACTACTTTTGCTCCAGGCTGAAAAATGTTTTGAAAGTGATCGTCATTATCATTAGCAGTGATGCTCCTACTTTTTAGAGCTCTGAAAAATAATTATTTGCATTATTCCCACCTGTGGCTCTTTTCCCTCGGAAAACTGTTGAATCTTTCTAGTTGTTGGCAGAAACTGTGACATTCCTGTCCACGGGGACCTAGCTTGAGCATCTGTTGCTAGTGTGGAGGAATGATCATCTGCATCAACCGTATACTCTTTTTCGCCCCGTCGAAAATGGGAGCGCGTGAGCAAAAGCATACGACCGACTAGATCCGTTGTGGAGACGCCCTGCGTCCTTTCTACTTCTTTGTAGCGAACTGCGTCCTTCACCTATATAGCATATAACAGATACAATTAGCCGCCTACAAAAAATGCAATTCCCCCCTATCGTAACTCCCGAACGTTATGTCTTCTTACCAACTGATAAGTATCGACCCCCTCGGCCGTGGTGGTAATATCATTACCGTGAACACAAAAATCACAGTTGTATTCATCCAGCGTCTCGAGGGTGGTAACATAAGGCGCTCCCTCCACTACCTCGTCCACCCACTTGATTGCTCTAACCATTTCATACCTGTTCACTCAAAAAAACGTTAATTTTATCATTTTTTATTATTATTTATTTTATCATTATTTTTTAAAATCAAGCATGGGACAAAGTTTTCACCTTTCCTGTTGATTAAATACGGGCGGACCCTTGTGCATTGTGATCTCCTCATCAGTGTGCACACCCACTATTAAGTAGTCCCCCAGAGCTTTGGCTTGTCGTAGAGAGTTTGCGTGACCAAAATGGACCATGTCATAACTAATGAACCCAAAACACGGAGGTGCCGTACTTTAGTTAATAACTTCCTTTTAACAATTCCCCACTCATGCTCATCATTATATCGTATTTTCCGAAGATCTCACCTACCATCCATCACACCAAACGCGAACTTGCTTTTGCTTCTTGTTCCCGGACGCACCCGCTTCCCCGTCCGTCCCGTTGTTACTACTCGCCATTTTCTTTAACTTTTTCTTTTTTGGCTTCGTCTCCTGTTTTTCTGGTAGCACAACAGCTGCAATGAAACAACTAATTTTACTTCTCTATCTACCAATTCTAATTACCTTGAAGGAACTGTAAAATAACCGTGCTCCGAAAACTGAAAAATTTCTCTTCCCGTTCCAACAATTTCATTTAGCCGCCAACAATGCAACCGCACTACCAAGTTCACTTTTAATGTAGTTGGTAACTACCTGAAATTTTCGTCAATTTAAAAACTCCCGTTTTCACACCCTATCTAACCGGCGCAGTCATAAACTAAATGTAATTTCTATACGAAAAGTGTCTTCCGTCATGAGAGATCTTCTACACACACACCACCGACTACATTGATCAAGAGAATCTCTCTCTCTACTAGTAAGTCACCTTTGCCTCCCTCCCACTACCTCGATAAAAGATGTATAGGTAGGTAGATGTATTCATTCATAAATAATAATTTCTCAAAAACTTTTAATCTCTATTCAACAGCGAAATGGTAAGGTGAAGGGTGTTGTTTTGGTTTTCTACGTGGCAAAAGCTCTTTTCATCAGGCGGCTACGGCTGGCCCGCTACAGGACTATTCTGCCGGACGACGATAATATTATAATCTGTTCAATGTTACTTTTGTGTATACTTTTGCACGTACATGTGTGTTTCCCCTGGTAGTCAGTCACCAGCAATAGCGGTACATTTTACACGTTTAGTTAGGCCATCTGGATTTTGGCCGATAGAGTTTCCCAGTATATTTATATACTCTGTACGTATATTCTCACGAGCTTCACATATATTGTAATATGCTCTCACTTATTTTCCAAGTCTTGTTTCAGCAGATTCAGGGACAGAACGAAATGAACAAAACTGGTGTGCTTTTCTTCCCCTGTAGCACACGTCAACTCTGGTGCTGTACAAGAAAAACTCTTTGGACATGGGGACACGTCATACATCGTAACATCATATCACGCTATGATGTGCTAAAAAAGGGAAGCACATGTGTGACAGTTATATAATTCAGTGGAGATAATAATATTAATGCATCTGACAGTTTAAAGGTTTTCCATTCAAGGTTTCACGAAATAAGAGTAAATACGAATTCTGACCAGCATCGCAGGAGTCAAGTTCAACTAAAATTCATCTCGTCAGAAAATAAAACAAGACGAAGCACAGTAAATGTACAGTCATAAGTATAAAAACTGCGTGTTTCTTTCATGGGAAAAGCACAAGTAAACTAAATATCAAGCATGTAGAGTCAGATTGATGATTTGTTATATGAATAAAATATATATCTATTTTACCGTGAATACTATACTCATGCCATCCCGCGTGACCTATTGCTTAACTTATCTTCAAAATTATGAGCCGCAATGTACTTTTCATGTTAAACCTGCTAGCTGACGGGTTTATTACATTTCCAAGTATTATGACGATAATAATTAGTTTTCGCCAAATCTACCTATCAAAATTTTAAGGAGAGAGAAATGAAAGATTATCTATTTTATGTTTTGGGATGACAGTTTAATGATCTATCAACACATATACATATACACACCGTGTGATGTACTATATATATAGTGTTTATGTGTCAATTCGAAATTCACCAATAACCATTTTTACGAACATGATTACCCCTCCACTTAAAATGTCCAAGAGCTACTACTGTAATGCTAATTAAACACGTTTTGAAATACAACAACCCGCGTACCTCTTTCCGTGCAAGACAACTTGCGAAATAGATTTGGTAGCATGTTTAAATGTATTAACTTAAAAACAGGGCAAAAAGAGTTTAAATAAATTATTCTTGATTATCCACCTCACAACTCACTTATCCTGCAAATGTGAATGAACACTGCGCTTGAGGGTTCAATCCCACTTAATCTAAAACAGCTTATTATATAGAATGCCCACGACGAGCAATACGTATCTTCCGTTTTTCAAGAAGTAATAATACCAATAAAAAAATGGTACACACTGTGGGCTACCAGAAAAGAAAAACGGTCACAGTGGACAGTTTTTTGTTCCGGGCGCTCCTCTCCTCCTCTGACCCAACTTTATAGTGATAAAGTGATAATTGAATTGGACCATATATCGGCTTCCAATTATTATTGAACCCGAATAAGTGAATTGAACGAAATGGTCTTAAAAATGCACATGGGTGTCTTGTACAACATACACAACAAAAAAACCTTTTCAATTAATTATTACATTTGGTCACCTATTTACACTTTCTCTATAGCAAGGAATATGGACGTTATATAGACGGTTGCATGACTGTCCAGTCTGGAGAGAGAGAGAGAGAGAGAGAGAGAGAGAGAGTTTGATAAAATATTTCAGAGAGATTTTTCCTTCATTTTCCCAAACATTATGGCACAACACCCAAAATAAACGTTACTATTTTATGATGTGTTGACCTCCTTTTGTAGAATGAACAATATACCGCTATATTGTTGCGTGCAGAAATTCATTTACTTGTTAGAATCAACAAAATGGTAAAATTATTTGCATTTCGTGAAAGCTGGCAGTGGTATACCATTACGTTAGAGTAAGTGCCAATAAACAATGTAATGAAGGTGCTAAATAAGTAGGCGAAAATGATGAAAATGTGATAGCGGTGGGAGTATGGAAATAATGTAGAAAAATACCGACAAAACAAACTTAATGCTGCTGCTGAATAATGATATTTAGCATGCCTACATAACTACTATCCTTTATGTAACGATTCCAACGGGCGTTAAAGTAGAAAATAGAATGTACCTTGTACGACGTCCCTGGTCCAATTGGTAAATAATCATAGAATTTATATTTTTTGTCAATTTAAAACCAATCTTAAAAATTACTTTTTATCTAACATCACATCATCACATGTAACAACACTTACCATATTTTTCTTATCATTATACATTATTGGCAGTAGCTACGTGAGAACAAACGATGATCTTGAAACTCCATATTTTTGTGTGTGCAATAGATAAATTTTGTTGCCGGTGTTCAGACGATTTATATCTAATATAATTTTCACCATAAATTATAATATATAAATAAAATAATAAAAATAAATTTCCAGCAAAAACACTTTTAGTGGCGTTGAACATGTCAATATTGTCAATATCAAAAATTGGAAGTTCGTTTTAATTTTTAATTTTTTGTAAAGACGGACAATGACTAAAAGAGTTCTTAATGGACAATTGAATGTTCGTAAATGCTATCGGAGCGTTTTCGTTTCACAAAATTACAAGTGCAACATCGAATGCACTTAAAACCGATCTTAACTTTTTCTAAGCGCACACTACATACGCCCTTGTTGTCCTATAAAGAAGCTCTTTTGCCCTATAGGATGGCCAACAAGCTGTTACTCGCAATAAGTGAAGAGCCCGTGGTCTAAGCGAAAGCACGAAAAATAGGTATTATTGTGTGTAGTTGTATGCTTGTTTACGACACCACACAACAGCAATGAAAACATTATTACCTTTTTTTTCTAACGTCCAGCTCTCCTAAAACACAAATATAATGATTGCTTGTTAGTTGCGATATGAGGAATATAATGGTAATGACCACTTGAATAATTTATCAAGGTCTCGGTTCGCTTGCTAAAATCTACCATCACTGGTGACGTATGTCGATGACATGGATCGCTAATACAAAAATTGGGTTAAGACGGGGGTAGAGTGTGAATATTGTTTATTTGCATAATATCTACAGACCAAGCCCTGTCCTGTCATAACAGTTCCGCACAGTTATTCAACGGCTACCTATCATTAGATTCTCCATAGAGGTACTCCCATAAATGTATTAAACACAAAACACACGACACAACTATAATGATACTACTGCCCCATTTAATTTACAGCAGACCTTTCTTCTTGGCTTTCTTTACTTATCACGTCGTATCATCATCGTTGACGGATTTTGGACTACGTATCGGTTATCATGCATCAAGAAAAAACAAAATATGTGTGTCTGCATATTTTTTGCAATAACTATTGCATATTCGTGTTTTTAAATTCCCAATATTGACGCCATCAAAAAAGAAGGTCACACGAACGTTACATTTTTTAAGGTGAGATATGAATATGATATTACATCGAATGGTACGGAGTAGTAGTAAAATGCCACTTACTTAGCATTCAACGTCGGGTATATTACTTATTAGGTGGCTAACACGACAACATGAAATAGAAAATCGACGGAGATAGCCATCTTCCTTCATCACAAACCTAAAAAAGCTATCCGATTTGAGTTGCTCTTTTTGCAGTTCCAGTAAAGTAAATACACAAAAGGTCCAAGAAAATATAACGCTATTTATTCTTACGTGGTCATCATCGTCATCCATCTTCACAAATATTGTTATTGTAACTCTAAACATAAAACAACGTGTATCTACAACTTTTGTTACCAACTACTAATCCCTTTGGTCAATAACTATATACCTCAATCCAGATAAAAAGCAGACAAGACAAACTTTATTGAAATAAAATTACCACACAAGACGGCACAAAAATTTCTCCTTGCCCCACCACAACCGTATAGTGGCACGGTACTGTTCACAGTTCCAACGGTCAACGCGTTAACGGCCGTAATACTCTCTGACGTTGAATTTATTGGAATTTTTCTTGCATTCATAAATAAACAAAACGAAGTATTATGTAGCATTGTAAATACTATAAATAGTATTGTGAATTGTGAAGGAGTCTTGGGGAAACGAGTCGTCGGGATAAAAATAATATCGCCTACGTACACACACATACACACACACATTGCATACTTAGGTAGCTATTGTTTCTTTAACCGTAAAAATAGTCCCGAGTTATTCTCCTAAACAGCATGGCGTAGCAGTTCAGCAACACTGTAACTGTATCTCTTTCGCCATTGACTATGTAGTCTTGTTTCTTCTCTCTAGGGGAGAAAATATCATGGAGAAAATAATAGAGCGATAAATATTTCAAAAGTAAAATCCATTTCTCTTCATTCAATATAACGGATAGTTGAACATTAAAACAAATTGAACCAAAAAGCAAGTATTTTTCTAATAGGTATTCTTGTGTCCACCCCCTTCATAATGCGAATCGCTGGATCGTCGTCGTGGTCGTCGATATTTTCCTCCTCTTGTTTACTGCTGTTATTGACTTTATTATTTATAAAATATTTGTTCTCTTTGTTGTCTACAGTGCAGTGTCCATTGACTCACTCCACAGTCCACACTCCCGTCCCAGAAAGATACACGTCGTGTATAAACATGGAGAGTTTTGCTTCTCTGTTGATCGCATATAATGAAGAAACGTTGCTGTTGTTGCTGCCTGAACTTTTTTCTTTGTAACGTACACATCAATCAATGATTACAGGGAATAATAGGAAATGAGTTTAATAGTGAGCATGTACCTGTGTAGTTGTCGTGATATCTAATATTTTCAACCGATGATAGTCATATAAACAACAACACTGCATTCCATGATGATGTAAATGTAAGCTTTGTCGTGTCTTGTACCTCCTCCTTCACTCCTGGCTATTTTTCTCTGGTGTGCAGTTCCCTCTGTCTCTCTCTCTCTCTCTCTCCCTCTCTGTCTCTCTCGGGATGTCACAGTATCCTGTATCTTTTCTATTCACAACGTAATTCACCATCCACCCCTCGTTACTTAAGCAAGCACATCATCATTGTAACTTAACCTTGTTTGCGGACACGCAAAGTGGCATAATATGGGAATTGTGCAAAATAGTATTATTATGGAATCTAAAAAACTAGCCGAGGTTGCTCAACCACCGTGTTCATCGTCATCATCATCATCATCATCGTTATCATCAATTTCCTCCTCCTTTCTCATTACTAGTGTTACCGCTGCTCGGGCACGGACAATAAATTGACCTGAACCATCCGCCCTATCGTACGCCCTTTATGTTTTAGTTCTCCACGTATTGGAAGTATATTGGGTGCTAAAACTATTTCAGGGAAAATTTGCAATTAGATTCTTTCAGTGACGTCTATTTT
The DNA here is from genome assembly GCA_027744055.1 of Callyntrura sp. NNG-2020. Taxonomy (NCBI): domain Eukaryota; kingdom Metazoa; phylum Arthropoda; class Collembola; order Entomobryomorpha; family Paronellidae; genus Callyntrura; species Callyntrura sp. NNG-2020. Next base: position 10,886 of record JAHZNE010001956.1, read on the forward strand.
TGCCTGTTGCCCTTTCCTTCCCTTGTCGTCATCTCCACCTTTTTGTGAAGTGAAGACATTCTGGAGAGAACTTGCCGGTGCCATTTACAATTGCATTACATGCATGGAGGAAAGGGACTAGATGTGGGACAAAATGGATGCGACTTTCTCAGTCTCGTCAAAAAGTGACATTTTTTCCCGGGACAACACACAACTGGAACTCCGCAAGGGACTTGATATCCATATATAGTGGTCAGTTGGTGACGCAGGATGAGTAACGGTAAAGTGACCGACTTCTCAGGAATCATCTGGAGATGTTCGAAACGAATGAATTGGTTTAGTAGGGAAAAGTTGAGTGTACGACAAACAAGGACAAAAGTGTTATTCTGGGGGCAAAGTGAGAATGACCAAACCCAGTTTGAAGCTGTTATTTCTTCGGAAATACAGAACTAGTAAGAAATATTACAGACAATTGCGTCTTCCCAGTGCTATCGCTGGAACGACATTGACTTTTTCTGGAGTATTTTCTTCGGGAAACCGTGAAAACGAGGCGGGACATGGTAATAATAACAGAGGTAACAGCAGCGATAGTAACAGACAGTGTTACTCCAACTCATCTACGACCAGTAGGGTTGGTCCACTTTCTTCAGGGAGAAGACCAACAGGTTATGTGTCTATTGCTTCCTCGGTTGCAACAAAACCCGGGGATTCGGTGGACTGCTGTGTGCTAATTTACGACTGCATTTCACAGTGTCGACTGCGGACTTTCGTGTTCATCCTGGTGGCTGGAATAATTTCCACGGCCGGTCTGTATTGGCATAACCAAAGATTTCTGCAGTACAGGTTAAACATAATAAATAATGATACACCTAAAACTACTACTGTCACCAGTACTAAAGAACCTTCTACAAAAAATGTTGATTATAGCGACCCCCTCGACCCCAGTACCACCAGAAAAAGTATTAGTTCTCACGATCACCATGCACTGCCCAGAGTAGTATATAGATTTCACCAACACGTAGATCCACTGTACGTTCACGATGACCCTCGTGTGCAACAAAATAGTAATCATGTGCCCAACTTGAATGATAGAGTCTACAGGCAAGATGTGTTTTCACCCCAGCATGGGATTCGCCTGAAGCGATGTACAATCCCAGTGCTGAAACCGCTTTCAGCAGAGGTAAAGAAGTTTATTGGGTATACGGACCGACCCAACTGCGCAAAAGAACAAAATGATGCGTTTTCAGGCAAGGTACCCTTTTCCATTCGAAATGGGACGATGTTGGTCAGGAATCCGGAGGTGGACGCAGCTAAAACAAAGGGGTGCTGTTACCGACCCTTTCACCGGAATGGAGATAACGATTACTGGTAAGTCGTTTAAGAAAATATAAGTGAAAAATGCTATGGGGTCAGTGATTGTGAGATTAAAATGAAGAACCCATTTTATGTGCAGGAGCTCCAACCAATGCATCGAAATTACGGAAGAAATTACCCAGATTCATGACGAGATTCTTTATATGGAGCTGCTTTGCATAAGCTCTGCCACTCAGACTGATTTCCGAGATGGATTTGCTCTCACCCATAAAAGGGACCAGGTGGAAGGTCGTGTGGAAACGTTTGAATCCACTCACGAAACTTCGTCGCTCTTCTCCCAACAAGATAATCGCCTTAGTGTTATGGTACTTGGGTTGGACGCGACTTCCCACATGAATTTTATTCGAGCTTTGCCAAAGTCAAACAAGTACCTTCTTAGAACCATGTCCGCCGTGGCACTTAACGGATACACGAAAGTGGCGGAGAATACGTTGCCCAACGTGGTTCCCTTGTTGACTGGACGGACGTTGGAGGAGTTTAAGCAGGAGTGTGTGGATGAATCTGGAGGTGGTGGTGAAGTCCATTTGGATGGTTGTCCTTTCATCTGGAAAGTTTTCGCAGACAATGGCTATCGAACAGGTCTCGCAGAGGATGACGTGGACATTGGGATTTTTAACATGAACTGGGGCAACGCCTTTGAGCGGCCACCAACAGACTACTACCTGAGACCATTATCCCACCTGATGCAAAATAGACACAATTTTCGTAACGGCTATTGCTACGGTCCTAGGTTATCTTTTGATAAGCTCTTGGATAATATGAAATCAATGGCGGAAGTGTTTCAGGATCAGACTTACTTTCAGTTCACATGGGCCACAAAACTGTCGCACGACGACTTTAACAAGCTGCGATGGGGAGATGACTCCCTGCTCGAGCTACTGCAGTACTTGCACACTGGCAAATACCTTAACAATACCGCATTGTTGATCATTGGAGACCACGGCAGTCGTTTGGATAAGATCCGCAGTACAGCTCAAGGCAAGTTGGAAGATAGAATGCCGGTGGCGTATTTTGTTCTCCCCAAATGGTTTAAAATTAAGTACCACGGAGCTTATCGCAATCTAAAGAAAAATGCGTATAGGATTGCGAGTGCCTTTGATGTACACAAAACTCTCTATAATTTTCTCAATTTAGATAGTTTACTCAAGCTTAACGATAAACCAGAGTATGAGACTGATAATGGGAATGGTATTGAGGATAACGATGTAATTATTCTCCCAAATCAGACAAAAGTATCGTTGGATCAATACCGTGGAGTAAGTCTATTTACAGAGCTCCCTGAAAATCGTACCTGTTTCGCAGCTGGTATACCCTTGCACTGGTGTGTCTGCCATACGAAGATTCCTTTGGATAAAGAGGCTACTATGGTGGAAGCTGCAGCGGAGTTCGTTGTGGCTTCTTTGAATGCTCTCTTAAATGACGTTAAAAGTTGTTCTGCACTCCTTTTACAATCTATTGATGAAGTATCAAAGTGGGACTCCCGTGAAATTATTCGAGATGGGTGTAATATTATAGACGACCACCGTGGGGATTCGGGGAAATCGCACAATACAAGCGTCGTAACAAATCTTAACCATAGCAATAACACAAATTCGACAAGTGACACCAGTGCTGTGAAGTCGCTGCGCCAAAACGACACTTGGATTTGTAACGAAAGCGAGTCGGAAGTGGTGGTGCTCCAGGTAGCATTTACCACTACGCCAGGGGACGCCACGTTTGAAACAACTGTGATACAGTTGCCCAGTGGAACATGGAGGTTGACTGAGGATGTAGTAAGGACTAATAGCTATGAAGGCCAGAGTTGGTGTGTTGAACAAAAATTGAAACCTTACTGCAATTGCGAAGATGGCGACGAAGATTCCTTTATGAATGGGTGGTTTAGGTAAATATATGACGATGTAGAGTGTTAAATACGAGGAGAAAGTAGATCAACTCAAATTGTTCTTTCGTCAACTCAACAACCTGGGGGATGAGTAAAAAAATCATGAGCTGCTTAGAAATTCTACTGTACTTATACTGATTTGTACAAAACAATTAGTTCAATAGATGAGATAATACAAATAAAAAGATCTGTTTAAATGTCCTTTTGAATATTAATGCATGTGCCCATAATATGGAAAGATGCCCAAACTTTCTTTTACATTTAAGTGCAAGATAAAAACATATATTAGTATGCATTTGCTCACTATTAACTATGTACTAGTGATCTGCTATTGTTGTACGTCGTACCCGTCGTACTATGATTTATGGAAAGACCAAACAGTATTTCATGTAACTATTTACTACAATAATTTTCTACTACTATAATGACTAGTCATTCGTAACCCATTGCTAAACACATGAACATTTCTTTGAATACGAGCCTGTTTTCAAATGACCATTTCCTTTGAATTTGTTAATTCCAATGTACGTTTAAAACAATTTTTACGTAGCATTTATCAACCCCCACAAATTAAATTGGAATAACGTGAAAAATCCCAAAGTAGCACACATTACTCTGAAATCAGCAATCAACCGTTATTGGGAGTTGTTGTTACTCACATCTATTCTATCCATCAACATAAGTGCAAACTTTCATTTTTTCATAAAACCAAAGAATTCCCGTTGTTGCATGTTGGGAGTATTTGGGCAGCATTTGGGCAGCGTTTGGGCAGCAGTTGGGCTGCCCAAAACAAATTGACATCCAATTCAAATATAGTAATATTAATTTTTAGAAAAAAAAATACAACAACCGGCGTGAAAATAGTTCCTTTCATTAATTTTTATGCAACATGGTAAATACTTTAAAAGCAGCGGTGTCCGCTATTACGCCACGCTGCTCTTTTATTAAATACAAACGGCTATGCAGTTTTAATTTCTTTGTTCCTCGTATCGCATCACCCTGATCTATGCCTATGAAGACTGCTCAATGCTCTCAACTACCAAAATGCAAACAGTAAAAAAGCAAGGAAAAGGGATAAGAAACGAGAGGGTGCCAGCCAAGCCCCCACAGAAAACAAGCAAGAGCCAGAAGGAAAAAAAGACGGCTAGAAAAATTGTCCAACACAAAATTATATAGCATGACAGCACAGCATAAATATTCTGGTCGTTTAGTTATCTCTACAAATACGAAGCTAAAATCATTCACTCACTCAGTATTATTGAATGTGTCGATTTGTAATAATAATTTCGTAACTCACAAAATTGGTAACTTCAGTTCATGAATCAGCATACTGGGGCTAATGCAAAAGCTAAATTCTTTCTCTTCTCTTCTACTACTCCTTGTCCTTGGTGCATATCTGGCAGAGCACAGACAGATTTCGTTTTCCTGCTGTGATTTCGTACACTATACGCAGACAGAAAGCATAAATGGAATCGTGTAAGTAAATATAAATATTAGGCGCATTTATGATGCCTATAAGCAAAATGGTAATGCTAAGTACCAGAACCAGAGGTACACTCTTTCAAACCATCTATTTTCTACCTATAAAAGAAGAAGAAGACTACATACAAGTACATTGCAAATCGAACCCTATAATTTTAAGCATAATACGTACACTCCAATCTCCAATCCATGCAAATAGGTACCATACCTTTCTGTCGGGTTCTTCGTGATTATAATGAAGGTTCTAGTAGTCTTAAAAACCAACCTGACCAGTATTTCCACATTACAATACATATGAGTTTACAGCCACCACCATCAAATATCACACCTTTTTGACAAAAAAATTTAGCCTCTAAATCCTCTGCATTCTATACCAGCACACCGAAAACGTAAGAGAACAACGAGAGGATGTATGTAAGTAAGCACGGCTTAGTACGACAGAGGATACAAGCCAGTTTTTTAGTGTTACAAAATTAGAAGGGTGCAACGACGTAAGCACGGATTGCGGAGGAAAATTGTCTTGAAACCTGTTGGGCAACGGGAAGAGGTAATGGAAGAAATGGAGTAAAATTATGATGTATGTAAATAAGCGTATAAACTAATCGTAAGAATGCAAAACAATTATTTTGGTTATCCATCGATTAGATTTAAAAATAGCCAATCCAGTATTTCATAAAATGTAAAATGCTCCATTTACCATTAATTAGCATTGATAATCTGATACTGACAACATTCTTCTTTAATGTGCCTCTTGCCGTTGGTAGAACGCGTAGACCGCAGTGTTTTAGTGGAAAAGTTTTTGGCAGTGTAACAGCTCACCCATTTTCAATTTTAAATTGATGAAAACCCGACATGTTTTTATGTTTATAACATGTTTGTTCAATGATGTTCCTAGTGTGCGTTGTGTGTAGGATTTCAATGCTTAAATGCCAATTCTGGCGAGAACTAATTAATAGGAAATTGATCTAATACTTAGGGTTTTAATCCTAATCTAAGCTGGATCTTTCAACCAATTCGGGAAATACTTTGTACATGCATACATACATTTCTTTTTTGATGTGAATATGTGTATATATGTAATTTGATGTGTGTGCTAAATAACTGTAACAAAGCTCTGATAACAATGCTATTACCAATTTTACCACATCATGAATCGTGTCATCTTCACATTATTCCTTATTTAGTGGGCGGAAATGAAGAAAGTCAATAATTGTACTTCACGAAGTTGCCGCATGTCTTGGGTATTGTTGGTTCGTTGTTGGGTATTGTATGTCCTAGTCAAATGCCCGGATGTGCCGGACTGGTGAACAGACAATCATAAAGATACTTCATATATTCCCGTTAACAAAAAAGAAAGGTAACAACATGACTTGTTAGGATAAAAAACACAATACTGATGATGGTGGCGTTTTACGTAGAAAGGATTGAAAATAAGCAAACATCAACGTCAGCAGTACCATTGACTATTTTATTACTTAAAAAAATAGAAAAGTAGACTCCTCTGCACAGTGTAGAGCTACACTACTACTACACCACTGCACTATAGCTTAGGAAAACGTAAAAGTGGCATGGCAAAAGCAGTCATTGTGTGAATACCTACGACGACACAGTATGTATGTATTCGTTCCATATTGGCCATCAATCCCAATCCTCCTCGCTGCCGTTCCGTGTACACTTTATATCACTGTACAATACACACATAACAGCAGCAGGACACCATAAACCATTTTTATTACCAGTCGCAGCAACACTGAATAATTTTTGTTTGCTCGTCTCGTCACAAAAATTAATTAATTGTTCTTGTTGCGGCTGCTAAAATGTAAGATTTTAATTAATACTACTAAATAATAGTAGAATCTAGAAGCAATATTTAGTTGGATTTTCTCTCTAACTGTTACTACCACTGGTTGGTTGAGCAAATGGAGTTTTTATGTACAGAGGGCAAATGGGCAAAACAACAGAAAGGCGAGATAGGTTGTATCTATTTCCTGCAAAGCTGGTTCATGGTTAGTTGGCTGGCTGAATGATTATAAAATTATGATAATAACCGTAATTAGGCAACTTTGTTGATATTTTGATTTGTTTAATTGTACTACAGTTATCTATAATCGCACAAGTTAATAGTTTATCGTAATGACTATTAAATTATTAAAAAACGAGGGAGGGAGAAGATTCAGTGATAATTATTCTCATTCGGAAGTAGGTTGTTATAAGGTGTCCATTTGGTGTTTTAGGAACAGCCCCCTACCCGGGGCCCCGTCGTCGGCGGGGTTAGCGATACAAAATCTGTAGTGAAATTAGTATAAGTTCAAAGTAAATACTAATTGTGCCAAATAATTATTGTAGTAAACCAATGAATAATTACGAATTAGGCTTGAATTTGTATAAACAAATCATGCATAATAATGTTGATGTACATATATACTCTGCTCGATCAATTCAAAATGTTGAAAGTATTTTAACTACTGTTGACTGTTTCATACACCTGCCTGCACATTAATTTAGACAATTTTTATACCTAAAATTTACTGCAGGTTTTTTATGTTGTGTTGGTTCATGGTTGAGGTTCAAGCAGGATAAAGAGATAGACAATATAGAAAACCTACAATTAGGGTTCTGAAATAAAGTCCTTATAATAATAATAGTAATATATAAAAGACTACGTTTGACTCTACCAGTCACCAGTGTAGGTAGTTAATTAATTAAATCCTTGTCTATTCGAGAAGTATTTATTTTCTCTTTCGTTCATTTTCATTGTTTTTCATATTTTATTTCCTCGTTTGGAAGTGAATAGTGGTTTAATAGTTGTGTTTTTTCTAATTTGCAGGTCAGCTCAGTAATCAACAAAAAAGGAACAATGACGTTTAATGAAGTACCATTGACTTTTGTCCGGTTGTCGGTAGCTGATTCTTTGGAGCAGGAACTCTGTATCAGTTACCTGTAATAATAAGTTGTTAGTATAATATAGGATACAACAGCTCATTATTCTAATTTTTTTAGGAATCTTGCTTCCTAATCGATTTTAATCTCATAACATTAATCGAAGTAATACAGATAACTAGTAGTATTGGATAGTCTTTGTTGTTCGTATTTCGTTTTTTTTGTTATTTTGTTTTGTACAAAACTGTTAATATGTCAAGTTAAGTTATCTCAAAGTTAGAAATAGGTTATCCTCCAGAAAAATGTACTGCACAATACAAATTAGGGAGAATTGAAAATTCGTCATTCGCAAGTGGGAGTTTTCCATTCCACCAGTATCCTGTAAACAAACGTAAACTACTCAACGTTTCAAAATGCCGTATCATCCGGCATATCGGCGAAGTAGTACTGAAAATACACCAGGTTCAAGTCGACACGGGTATAGTCATCACAGCAACAACAGTAGTGGATACAGGGACCGGAATTCAGACCGTTACGGAGGCCATGGCCATAGTGGTCGTTACGATAGAGAACGCTCTCCGCTTACTACGAACTCCAGTAGATATCCAGATCATAATAATAAAAGATTTTCAAAAGACAGCAGTAGGCGACCAAGGAGAAGGAGAGATTCTGGAGGTTCTGTAGGGTCACATAAAAGTGGAGGAAGAAGAAGCGGAGACTATTCCGAAGTTTCTTCGGATGGACTGTCAGAACCTGAAGCTGGAGAAATCAAGAGTGATAGCGAATCTAAGTCGGCAAGAGGTGGCGCCGGTGGCAGACCTCATGGCGGTGCTACATCAGCAACTCCTTCCAAATCCAATAGTCACCATCACGGAGGAGCGGGAGCTGGTAGTAAATCAGGTCATAGGCGATATAGAAAGAGATCTTCATCTATTAGCGAAGGAGAAGTTTCGTCTGGAAATGAAGAGGAACGCCGAAAAGGAGGTTACCGACAACCTCCTTCGGAAAGAAGAAGACCAGATTCTAGTAGAGAAGATAGTCGGGATAGAAGAAGAAATGACTCATTCAATAGTAATCATAATAATAAAAGTAATGCCCCTGTACCGTTATTCACAAGTCACCCCGATAAGTTTGAGAAGTCACACGCAAGAGTCGTGGTACCTTCAACGGCTGACGAAGAAGCGCAGTCGGATGAAGAGACTCCCAATAAGGCAACGAGTCCCCCAGCAAAGAGATTGAGGACCGAAAATGGTGAGTCGGAGTCCGCCGACTCAGACAACTCAGGTCATAGCTCAAAGAGTAAATCCAAAAAGCGAAGAAAAGACAAAAGAAAACACAAGGAAAAGAGGAAGGATAAAGAGAAGCGGAAAAAGATGAAGAAAACAAGATCTCATGCGAAAACACGGAAACGTTCCAGATCAGGCTCGTCTTCCAGTGAGTCAGAAACGGAGTCAGACTCGGACAAATCTAAATCAAGGTATAAAACAAAATCAAACGCATTATTCCCAAATATTGTACCGATCGATAAACAAGATACATGGTACGAATCTAATAATTGTTTTATCTCGGTTGGCAGGATGGAGAAAGAACCAACCGCTTTGGGTAGTCCAATTAGTTCTGATGACGACAACACAGCAGCGCCACCTCAAGCCCCTATGTCCCCTCCTCCTACTCGAAGAATACCCATTGGTCTTTCGAACACTCCAGAGGATTTTACTCCGGGTAGTCCTATCTCGCCACCTGTTAGAGAAGAAAGAGTCTATCCTGGGAGACCCGATCGCATGGCACCCCCGCGATCACCTAATCTACGTATGACACCACCATATTCTCCGCATACACCTCCGCTGCCTCCAAAAGCATACGAAAAGTATATTCCACCGACAGATATGTACAATAACAAGAAGAAAGTTAATGAAATCGATGACCGACGTTTAAAAAAGAAAAAACGTCACAGGAAGGATTCTGAAAGTCCAAAGTAAGCTATTTTCTGTTTATCTGCTTCGATCCTACTACTTTTCCTTGTTGGTGAACGATGTAAAGCACTGGAAGATTGAGCGTTACTACATTTTTTATTTGTTCCATTTGTGTTTTGTGTTCGTAAAAAATGTCAGCTCAACTTTTCTTGTCTCATATCGTTTGCCACCCTAAGCCAAACTATTTTCTTGCTTTGCTTCCTATCCATGTATGAGCACTTGCTAATCTGCATGTGCAATTTTTCCCTGCGTCACATTTAGGCCAAATAGGAAATTGATACCAGGTACTGCTTTGCCTAAAAATAGTCCGAATAGCAATGGAAACAACGTTGATAGCGGAAACACCACTCCAGCTAAGAAGTTGAAACCCATGGATAATATGTCCGCGACAAGTTTCTTTGCCCAACTCGTCAGGCAACAACATGGTCCATTGCCGAAGGAAAAATCTCCTAGTCCTCCCCCAGTAGTTTTGATGGAAGCGGAGAACGTCAATTCTGATTTGCAAATAGTCTCTGAGGTGGTAACTATAAACGACGATGACAGCCACGAGGAAAACGCTAAAGATAGCATCGGAACTCCTTTACAAGACCAAAGCAGCGAATCAGGATCCGTAGCTAGGATTAACGCTGGGGAAGGTGATCTGGTTGATGGTGAAGCGTTAAAGTCAACTGAGTCAATAGTTTGCCCTGACTCTGAGCAGAAAGCTCTTGGACAACTGGGGAATCAGTCAACGCCAGTAGATATTCCCGTGCCTCCTATTGTTCCTGTTATTCCTAGTCTAATGCAGCTCCCTCTTCCACCAGGGATGGACCAGAATAATGTACACGTTTTGACCACAATGCCTGGTTTAGTTCCCGGCATGTCCAATACACAAGCTTTATTTGGCAATTTACATGGCGCCAATGCGACCAAGAAGCACAAGGTGATGAGTATAACTAAAGATCTTCCCATGCCTCCAGGTAAGATTTTCATGAAAGCATTGATATAGAATTAGTTAGTATAATATAGTAGGGTCAAGTTCATCCGGCGTTTAAATTAAGACGTAATACGTCGCGAACCTGGGCTGCTTGAGTGGATTATCTTATTGTGATAATGCACTTGATAGCTCAGGGAAATCAAGTTGAGAGACCCGTGCTAGATTGTCTTATTCCATGCGATGCTAGCTCCGTTTAACTCTCATACAAAAATCCAATTACTTATAATGTGGTTTTTACAGTAGTTACTTGAGATAGACAGTAAAAAGCAAGAAATGTAGTTCATTTTTAGTTTTATTTGTTACTTCGTAGTTGGACCTGATGCGAATATTTTGCCGGTAGTAGAACCACCGCGTAAAAGATACGTAAAACCGAAGATTCTGCATAAACGCAAAGAGTTAGCGGATTGGGGTGATCGGTGTGTAGACTCATTTGAGATGATTGCCCAGATTGGAGAAGGAACTTATGGTCAGGTGTACAAGGCGAAGGACGCAATCAGCGGTATTTATTACATGCTTCTCTTTGAATGTCAATTTTTATTAATAATTCTACTTGTGTTCAAACTTTTCTTAAATTTGTTTGTCTGTTTGGCCTATGAAATATCGTAGGGGCTATGGTTGCATTGAAGAAAGTGCGCTTAGAAAATGAAAAAGAAGGCTTTCCAATTACGGCTGTACGTGAGATCAAAATCCTCCGACAGCTCAATCACAAAAACATTGTGAACCTCAAAGAGATTATCACAGATAAAGCTGATGCTCTTGACTTTAGAAAGGTAAACAACGCGGCGTCCTTGTTTATCCTATTCAATGACATGAATTTAAGGAAATCGCCCAGTTTGTTAACCTAATGTCAAACTTATGTAGGACCGGGGTAGCTTTTACCTAGTTTTTGAATACATGGATCATGACTTAATGGGCTTGTTGGAATCTGGAATGGTGAACTTCACGGAGGATCATAACGCGAGCATTATGAGACAATTACTGGATGGCCTTAGCTACTGTCACCGAAAAAATTTTCTGCATCGAGACATTAAATGCAGCAACATTTTGATGAATAACAAGTATGTAATTTTGCATTTTTTCTATCGCTGCTATAAATTGAGATGATGCTACTTTTTTCTTTGAAAAAAAAACATGAAATATATTTTTTCCGTATTCGTAATCTGAAACCTTTTCTAGTTCTAGTTCAGCCTTGAGATAACGCAAACAGTAGGTTGTAAGAAGTCATTTTATTTAACCAATTCATTCGCTTCAAGAAGGTATATAGGAGGGTTCTTCGGGAGGAGTTTGTCAGCTACATGCCTGGGTCGGCCCTGGACTTGTAAGAACTTTAAATTGACGATTTTTTTATTGGTTTGCTTGGCACTTGCTTTAATTGTATAAATGTATATATACGACAACATATAATAACCATTGACGCATGCCGGAGAAAATTTTGCTGTACTTGAGTGGGGAGTGGGACGATTTTTACATTTATGAATAAACATGATAGGGACTTGCATCATCTTAACTTTTTTCTTAGTTAGCATGTAAAATCATGAAAGATTTCCCTTTTTCTATTTTTCAATGTGATTCCAAAGGTTGGACAAAATGTTGGAGTTGGATCCAGACAAACGTATTTCAGCCGAAGATGCGCTGAATAGTAAATGGCTGAAAGCAGTCAATCCTGATAAAATGCCACCACCAGACTTACCAACATGGCAGGACTGTCACGAATTGTGGTCAAAGAAGCAGCGACGTAGGAATCGTGAAAGTGCTAAACCGGAAGTGGCCGCCGCAGCACCAGTTGTGTTGCCCGTCAAGGCGGGAACAAGTGCTGGAGGATCAGGCTCTTCCAATGCAGCAGCAACTGACGGCAAAGAATTTTTACCGTAATGAATACTGGAGTTTTAAAAACTATGAATTTCACACACTTGTTATAAGCTATATATGATACACAAAAAACAGCGTAAAAATCGGTAATTATTTGTGGTGGTAAAATTAGTATCTACGTTTAGAGTGTTTTGGGATCTTGCAAAAAAGCAACAAAATGTCGGTATATTTATCTTCGCATCATATGATAGAATATAAAATTGTAGAGACGGATAAAAATTAATGATATCAGTTCACGCGTTTATTAATTACCTTCTTACTACAGAGCAAATTATCAACCAAAAGCACACAATATTCTATCCTCTTCAATTCTTCAGTACATATTATAAAAATACATACCTCTAATATGCATCTTGCATACCTATATACATATTTAAAAATATGTGTCTTAGAGTCTTCTTCTCGGTTCGTTCTATAAATTACTATTATTAATATTATATATTGATGATGATTAATAATTAATTATTATTATTATTAAATTGTATCCTCTATGAAAACGTACAGTTTTTTCTAGATGTTGCCTTTGAAAGTGTGAGAGCATGGGCATGTGAAAAATGTGAACTTTTGGTAATCCTCGCTAGAAAAGTGTGTGTGTGAGCATTTCATGTTTTAGGAAGTTACTTCATCGTTCCACGGCATACACTGTGCTTCAAGTATGCCTCTCTGACATCAGCATGAAGACGGACCTGTGTGACACCATCGAGTAATCAAGTATTTCACAAGGCAAGAGATGCTCTAATGCTATCGAATTATCTATATACATTAAGTAAGAAAACTGGCTGTTTTTTACATTCGCCATAATATACCTTGTCAATTGTCAGAATATGTCGTGCATTTCTTGGATAAAACTTGCATCAAAAACTTTACCTTCATTGTCATGCATTATCATAATATTCCATTGTCATTCATGTACTCATTGTGGCAGTTTATATGGCATCACTGACATCAAAGCATGATTTCGCTTCTTGTTCAATTTCCGTTTGCATATGCAACAACTTTTACTACATGGTGCGTTTCACGTTTGTTAATAGACAGGTTGTACCACTTTTTCAATGCCAGTGCCGAATATCAGTTTAGTTCATAATATTGAAAATGGCACAATTGAACTGAACCGCCGCTGTTTAATGTGGAAGATGATTCCACCCTTACTTTAGTGTAACGGTTCTTTCAATTTGTTTTTCTTTTCCCACAACAAGATAAACAACGTTGTAGATTGATAGTCCTTGGTTGGCTACAGAATAAGACTTTCCTTAAATAATTATGTGCCAAAAAAGTGGATCCAGTGTAGTTTGTGAATTGCCAATTAACGAACATGTAAAATATGAAAACAGTAAGTTTGCAATTCATTGTGACACAGTAACGGCTGCTTTGTCCAAAATAGAATTCATATGAATTTAAGAGAAGTATGAAACGTATTTTACTGAAAATCAGAACGAAATGGAGAAAATTAATATTGAAAACCGGTTGAAGCAATCGTTTGCGTAATGAACAAAAAATACACAAGCAAAAATTCATTTTATTAGTAAATTATACTGTTGTTCCTACGTCTGTCTATTGTGTCTCATTGACTCAGGGTTTTCTACTAATCGTTACTTTGCATTTACGTTTAGCAATGCCAACCTGAAATAGTATTATTTAACTTGGCTGCATTTCTTAAACATTGAAAGAATGTATAAACCTTAATCGTACCTACTTATTTGTTAATCAGGTTTCTAAGAATTGCTTCCTTTTCAAGAGTCGTATCAATACGACTCTCATATTTCAATTGTGAAGCTAACGTTTTGTAATTAGGGAAATGCATGTAATTGTGAAAACTGCATGGTTTTCATAGAGTAGGGTGTTACTTCATCTTGTCGTGAAGATGTCAGTTGCTTTCTTTCTTCGTTTTTTTCAGAACATAGTATTAACTTAAACAGCGAATACATGGAAAAGTTTGTAAAAAATGAGGACCTGTCCTGTGGCGCACATGCTCGTATTTTAAATACGTCAAACGTCATGCTGTCTATTGGTGTTCGCATGTCAAAGCTTTTTCAATATTAAGTATTGTCATTTTGTTAAGTCATATTGTTTCTCCCATACTCTGCCATCCATTCTAGCTAGCTCCACGTCTCTCACTTGTTGCGTTAAAATGTATGTATTTGTCAGGAAATCAGGTTTCTTTTGATTGAGCCATTTTCTTCCATATTGCAATACAATTGAATTCAATCGAAATATGAGGTAGCATCTCGGATGGTTAGTTAATGAAAAAAAAGATTCACCATGAATCTAAAGCATATGTTAATTAAGAAAAATGTCCAATGCATTAAACGTTATGTAGTTAATTATGGAGGTGTAATAAAATTAGGCTTGACTTCTTGATAATTTAAGGCTGGTATGTCTAACAAATTCTCAAACTTTGAGTATGACACCAAAGTATGAGTTGTCTGAAAATTTGGATTCTAGAAACTGTTGAATATTATCATATTTTCATTTTGAATGGAATTAGAGCATTTTGTGGAAAAATTGTCAATCCCATGCGTTCATTTGATAATTGTCACATACAATGGTGCTTTCAGCGATACAGTATGAGCGTGAGTTTATTTATGATCTTTAACATGTGTACGGTTCCGTACGCAAGTATGTGTATGTTTATGTGAACAAAGGAGTAAAAGGTCAATTTTATCACTGCTATAACAAATAATTACCAATTTTCTCGATTGTTAATGAATGCACTGATTAGACTTTCCTACGTATAAGTTGTGCTCGGTTTAACGGCAATTTATTTAAACTAAACTAGATTTTAACTGCCGGACTTTTTTTGTGTTCCAGGCTTCCACCGGTGATAGACCTTCCTGTTGTTGGAGTGTAAACTTGTGTAAGTCTCCTGCTATGATGGTCAACAAAACCACTACTGAAGAATTGTCATGTGGCTCACTGCTTGCCAATAATTCTGGGGGAATGTTTATAATAAGCGATACAGATCGTTAGAAAAATATTTATGGTTATTAGAAAAGGACTTGTTATTGTTAATTGACAATTTCCGTATATTGTCGTGTGTATTATACAATAGATTATTTATAGTGTTATTGAAACCTCAAGACTGAATATCTGTGATATTAGGATTAGTGATAGTCTGTCATAAGTATTTAAAATAAGCTAAAAATTTAAACGCCAGTTGTATTGCATGAGACAAGCAAGTAAATGTCAATCAAGTACAAAAGAGATTTTCCTCGTAGGAAATTAATTTAATGGAAGTAACCTATTATGAATTTTGTAAAATTACTAAAATGTCGTATATTTCAAATGTTGCAATTTCAATTTTTTTATTATCTCAATATAAAAATAAATGAGATCTTTTATATATGTATTTATATATAAAAAGAATCGAAAATTGGTATGTCGTTTTACAATTAATTTTACATACCTGAGTATAAAATCACTATTTTAATTAAACTAAACTGCATTCCATGTCAAGACTGGGACAAATCGGCACTATCTAAAACAACACGGTCCGTAGTCAAGTTTTCAAATTCTTCGTCGTCCATAATGTCTATCTCATCTTTATTTGAAGATAAACTAGTTCCTGCTAAGTCTGATACGCTATCTACTTGCGAATTTTTTAATTCTGCTGCACGGCTTTTGCTATCGGTGACGTCGAAATCGGAATCTGCAAACTTGGTTAGGCTAGCACCGTCCGATTGAATTTTGTTAAGGAAATTATCATGTCCCGAGGGCGTTAGATTAAAATCTGATTCAGCAAACTTTGTGCCATCCTGTCCTGCCTCATTAGTACTCAAATCGGATAATTCCGTAGCATTTGCCGTGGGAGTTGTGAGATGTCTCCAAGGGTCGGCCCACATTTCAGGGCTTACCCAATCTTCTATATCGTCACCTTTGGTTCCTTTACCCTAAACAATTTATAAATATTTGTGTTCTAAATAGAGCTAACAAGTTCATTAGCCCGATAAATGTTAATATTACTCCAAATTTCAAACTCTTACAAATGACGGAGAGCCAAATGACTGTCGCTTATTGAAACGACCTCCCCCACGATGAAAAAATGGTCTCCGCCCGCCAGACCCATGAAGTGGAGTTGAAGTGGCGTAAGGGTGATGATAGCTCTGCTGCTGAAAATGAGGACTATATGCACCTGCTTGCTGACTTTGATAGCGATATGGGGAAGGACTTCTTTGCTGCCATTGAGGAGAAAAGTGACGAGGTGTCCCGAAGCTACCATCTCCACGAAACCTAGGACTCCCGTGCCTATGGTGAGGCGATCTGCCACGAAACGACGGACTGCTCCAGTGCGCTCTGTCCATTGCGATTTTCCCGTTACAAATAGCTTGATTTCTAAAAGGTAAAACAAATATTTAAGGGTTACATAAAAAAATTGATTTTTGTGTACCACTAGCTAAGAACGTGTGTAGCAGAATTGTTCAGTTCTGGTTGCTTCAAAAATCAACGCTCCAATCACTCATATTTTCTTTACCCAGAATTACTCAATAATGAAAACAGACTAAAAACTTAATATTAGTTTTACAAAAATTAAATCTGCACTCTCCATTATCACTTTGCACCTAGTATCAAGCCAAGAGATTATTGATTGATATTGATATTTACAATTTACAGTGAGATGTTTTGTTACCCGTTAGTCTGTCACAAGCTCTTCAAACAAAATTAAAAATAAATTTAACTACTACAACTTTACTATTTTTGTTTACCGGTTTTTCCCACTAAAATGGATGTTGCAGATGGGCTTGATTTCTGCGTACCCACCTATTATCTACGAAATCGTTATATTACAAGACATTAAAACTAACAAAATAAGAACAGCTGTACGCTGCGCTGGGTCGATAGTCAATAGAAAGAATGTCTAGAAATTTTGTGTAGGTATGTATTATGCATTTATGTTGCAGTTTGTAGTGGTACTTATCTACCGTACCGCATTACGCAGAGGAGAACTAAAAAGATCACGTTCGTCTGTACGTACATACATACATACATACATGTTTTCATGTATACGCCTACATGCACATACTACATACATATACATGCATGTGTTCAGGTTTGACAATGTCAAAATATGTACTCACTCAATATATAATTTAGTTTACTACAAAAACGTTTATTTTGTGCGCAAGTAAGCCATCACCGACGCCGACAATCATGTATGTATGTATTCTGTATTAGTATTGAATTGAACAATATGTGTTGGTGATTTCATTTACCTGTCACAAATGAATGGGAATGATATTCTCAACAAACATCAAACAAAACAAATTTTTACGTAATGCATTGAAATTGGTTTGAATTGCAATTTCTACAAAGTTACTAGTAGTACTAAGTTCGAATTGGAACTGTGATTTTGGAGTCTTTTTGGTTTCACGACTTAGTATTTATTTGTATGAATAAATGATGGCGATGAAAAATACCACAGCTGTATTGTGCAAAATTACATACTTACAATTAGCAGCGTTGTACTTAACAGCTACTACTTGAGTATTTTTTTATTTATCCGATTTATGTCTTCTTTTCTTGTCTACAGTATTAATGTTGATGGGATTGGAAATGAAGGGTTTTCACTATTGAAAGATAAGTACAGAAAGACGAAAAGGGAAAATAGACATCTTGAAGATTAAATCACACGGGGCAAAGTGCGAAAGACCTTTTTTCTTTATTGTATACGACTCAATATTTCTCATCGTCTTATTTCCTTAATTTAAAAGCTTTATTTTTATTTCTTGGTTAATTAATTATATATACTTCTGTTCTGACAATGACAACAGGAGCGCCATATATCATCTGTACATGTTTATGCTTGCAATTGTAACAAGAAAAGTTGTCAAAAATGAATATTTGTTGCATTTCTTAAATATGAAATAGCTCAAACATAAAAACCCAAAATACTCCCTTTAAACTCTTTTTCGTACTTTTTATCCCATAAATTCATACACAAGACTTCATCGTTCTTTACATTGTATAATCTTTTGACTCTGCCGTGCACCCAACGAATTAAACTGTAATGGAGAAACGAAGTGATTTCACTTTGTTATCGCAAAACGAAAAAGAGTACTACTCTTTACCAACAAATTGATCCCTCACTCCGTCTATTCCGTATTAAATTTATGTCATGCTGTCTTGTATTACGGAATCTGGATGGAATGTATGTTGGTTGTACCTTTATCGCCATCATCATCTTTGTACCACACTCACACTCTTACACTCTCTTCAACACATCCAGGAAAAAACTTCTCTTCTGCTGAAAAAATGTAATCGAAGCCATGAATTCTCTCAATTTATGCAAATTATGTCGTATCATTTTTTACTTTCTGGATTTGGTTTGGTGCTGACATCTACATGAACTCACGTATCGCATGTGTGTACATCATCGTCTGCTGCTGACTCCTGTTGACTAGTCTTACCTGGACGTCGTAAATTATGAAATCCGGTAAATCACGAATGTTCAGAAAGTGAAAACGATTCGACGCCGATAGTTCAAATT
>JAHZNE010001957.1:0-11813 GCA_027744055.1 Callyntrura sp. NNG-2020
TTACATTCATGGGAATAATTTGACATCTGACACCATGATTTTGAAATGTGACATCATTAACCAGCATTTGACTACGGCTACCGAATCCCTCTCCAGTAGAAATTTTTAGTACGACAGAGATAGGTACATTAAGATACACAAGGGGTTTACAAACCGTAGGATTAAAGCGAAAACAGTTAACTGTACATTTCTTACTGCATCAAATTCCACACCGATTGTCCATGTTTCACCGGTTAGCTATGCTATTTTATTAAACCACATTGAAACAGGCTACAGATTTTAACACTGCCTACGTGCCGTCGAGCATATTCGCAATTCACAAAATTTCCTACTGCGGAATTGATGCATATTTTTACTATCGATTTTACCCATGAAAAAGTTTCGATCGTAAAAACATCGCTGCATTCACGGGGAATCTGCTAATTGTTCCACGGTGAATAGGAAGTAAGAGTAGGATGAAAGCAGACGGTGAAGTGGGTTCTCTTGCCTAGATGATAGTGACGGCGAGGGTTCTGGGTCGGCCCTTGTGCCGGTTAGACTGGGGTACTGTGAGAATACTTCACTTTCAAGCATCGAAGAGTACTGAAAATATTCAAAATATGGAATAAATACACTGCGATTATATCAATTCAAAGTCCACTCGTTGTCTCATTTCCAGAATTATCAATTGCCACACTGTCACATGTACTATTGTACAGCCAAGTTTCTATTGCTATGATAAAAATTGTAGCCATACTTGCGCTAACCCTGCAGTAGAGCGTTTCTTGAATGCCGTTATGTCCTAGAACTAGAATCATTGTGTAATTAAAAACTTGACATACAGAGTAAGTAAAGGACCAATTAAGACCGTGATAGTGCAATTAAGCGATAACAAAAAGGAAAGCCTCGCAATCCTCAGGTGTATAACCTTCTTGGATATAGCCTCCCTGTGGTACTCCGTAGTGATAAAAACGAGGGACAACTTTGAATTTGAGTTGCAATTTACTGTTCGTACGAAACAAGTATTTCGTAATGGGACACTTGAATGCAGTTGTACTCACAATTCGAACAAAACTGTAATATAGCACCACCGGCAGAGCACTTTACCTTCTCTTATTGTTGTAGCAGTGCAGCATAATGTTTACATTTGAAAATTATTTTAACAATCATCATTAAGACGGAAGTATGTTCATGCAGATAGTGCATGTCATAGTCATATTTTTGTAACAATGCGCCGTGGTTATGGTTACCCATGTTGAGTATTTATTAGGTAGCTACATCCCATTAGGGAATTTTAAATTCAGTACTTATCTCGCGATTTCAATTACTGCGTCGTTATTCCAGTGGGCTACATAAAATATATCCCAGATTATTTTGTAAATGGGATGAACGAGCCGACATTTCGGTAGTTGTAGTAACCACCCCCATGTCACATGTACCTTCATTTACGCTCGTTGCGTTATATCAGTTTATCAATATGATGGATATAACGCGTTTTATTAATAAAAGTAACCACCCACTCCAGTTCATTGCTTCACTGTCCGTTAAAACTGGAACAAACAAACACTCTGACAATTTTGTATCCAATAAACTGACAAAGTTGATATGTACAGTGAACTAATAATTAAAATTGGAGATACGTATCAATCAGAGCTTTTGTTTTGGCTTGTTAAGGTAGGTTGGTTGAATTTTGCATGATTGAGGCACCCTGGTGTGTTGACCACTTTTCAACTGCAGAAACAGGAGGTATCATGAAAATGGAGAGAAAAACTGGAATGAATGTGAACGTATATAACTCTTTTGACGTTGCATAATAATGGACAGCTTTGACACATAAATGTGAACAGATGCATGACGCGACATTATTATTATTTTAGCAACCATCATTGTTCATAACAGGTTTAACACGTCGTACGTAGAGCTTTTTGTTAACCTGCATTTGACTATGTTCTTGTCCACTTCATCCTTTTATTTTGCTGTTTTCCTGGAATTTTAATATAAAAAATATTGGATAGGTATGGAAAAGTAGCGAAGTTGGTCGAGGTGTGTGGGACTCCTGGAATTTGTAGCAACCAAATTTCGTACAAATATACAAAAATGTTGATATAAATACGAGGTGAGCAGTTTTTTAAATAAAATTGTAACAAAAACACTTCATAATTGGAAAAATATGACCGCACAGGATAAAGCGTAATAGTACAATAATACATATAACCAACCTAAACAACACTACATTTAAATGCAACCATAATTCTTGGCGTTGTTGGGTATGGGTATATTCTACTGCTACCATAATAAATAATCAAAAATAAGGAAAGGGGAGATTTCATATAAAATTTAGTACAACTAGTATAAAATTCACTTAATGTAATACTGTCTGCTGTTGCTGCCGCGCATAGAAGAGAAGATACGAGAAGAAAAAATTATCAGATTATATTTTTGCATTAAAAATTGCCTTTCACATGACCGAATTGACATATACCTATTTGCATCCCGGGGATTTTTACGGCTTACATAACATCGGACATCTTTTGCATGTTATTTATTTGTAATGATGCGACTGCCGATACGACGTTGTTTTGTTGGGCTACCGCTTGCGCTTCCAGAGTGATCCTTTAATGGACGGACTTTATTTACAAAAATATTCCAACGATTCCAAAGCTTACACGTTTTTATAATTGGCACAAAACCGTAAGGAGCCTAAGCCAAGAACTGTTAAATCAAAATTTTCCTAACGTATTTAGGTTGAGCTCTCTACATAAAAAATAAGATTTCAGAAAAAGTTCCAAATTGCGTGGAACATCTTGAATGGGAAAAATACGTCTGATTTATACGTAACGGTTGTACACAGTACACCAAAACCCGGAAAGATGTATCTACCGGCATAAATGCTTTATCAAAATGCAACATCTTTCGAGTTACGGAAAAAAACGTATTCTTCACGGAGCTTATCACCCCATCATTAGGCTGCATCAGTAAATGCGGATTACATCTGTGTTTATTTCTCCCACTCTTTATATGAACATGCAGGGTGCATGTGCTAAGCCCGCAATGAATTAAAACCACTGACATTTACTGTGACCACCGCAGTTGTATTTGTGGTGGAAGAACTATTCTTGAACGGAGTAACACAACGAAGGAAAGGATAAAACTCTTTTTGACGAGGAGGTGACTGAGTGAGTTGTTAACAATCCCAGTTGCTTCATGAAAATTAAATCCCCACTTCCATATTGGTAAGTGTTGAGTGTTGAGCTGCTGCTGTACCCACGCGGCCCACGCGTAATTCAGCTGAAACCACGATATTATGTATGTAAATGTTTCTGTAAGCATGCTCATTTTAAGCTTTTTAAAAAGTGAAAATGCACTTTGTGTGTGTGTGTAAGACAACTTCTCTGATTTGACGAGCAATTCGTAATGGGTATGATAGGCTGTCAAGTGAATGTCACGAAAATGCTTATTGCTGACTGTGAAATGGCTTTAGTGGGACGAAAAGATGATGGAAAATGCTCCATTTGGAAGGCTCAAACTGGATTTGAGCAACTTTAACGACAATAATATGGAAAACGAGGGATTGTTGGAGTTATAGGTACAACTTTGAATTTATATAATTGCATGAACCCAACCGCAAAAAATACAAAAGTTTCCATTTTTGTAGGTAGGAGAAATTGGAGCACTTCCTAGCGAGGTTTATTTTATGGAACGTTGAGAGGCATAAGCCAAGATCCGTTATAGGCCCCAATGTCAATTTCTAATTTACTTTTCGTTTTTTCCCACGCTCCGTTGTCGGACGACGACGACAATGGTACAAGTACAATGGTAAGTGGTAACATTGCATATCAGGCGTATCGACATCTAGTCATAGGCATCACGATTGAGAACTTCATACAAAATATTATGATTCAACATGTTTCGTCCTGTTTCGTCAAGCCTATCGTAACTGGAAAAAAGTTAAGGTGGAATCACTAATAACTACATTATAACATTGTGAGCTTTAACCGATTATCCAATAAAGATCATTCTAAACTCACTGGGTAAAGTTTAATACTTTTTTCTACTTTCGGTTCAGATTATAAATCAAGACGTCAAGTTTGCATAACTTACAATCCTCCCATGTTCATCTTTATCCTGGGAATTCTAAGTTGCTTTTCTGTCCGGCTACCCCCACCACAAAAATAGGTCCCGTAACCTTGATGAATAGGCTTGCTTCCTCCCAAATGTCGTGGAAGCCATTATAAGATATTTTATTAAGTTAAGCCCCGTTGATTTCGTCGTTAGAATCCAGGCGAAAGCGTTGAAGCTGTCAAGTAATTATGCATCGTCGAACCATAAAAATTATCTGGTTATCTTCAGTGTTGAGCCTCACTTTTTAAAAGAATGCCCCGGCTCAACGAAATGTTCCTCCTTGTACCCGCTTGTGAAAACAAAAGGTTGTACATTTTTATGGCTTTTTCCAAAAGGAAATAAGAAAAATAAAAAGTGGAAAAAATATTGTGATGTGACGTACTCCACATTCTATCTTGTACCACTTCTGCCTGCGCTACCGTTAGGTGGCAAATACTTAAGAAACAAACCCACTGAGAGTGGGTAACTTGTCCGCTCCTCAAACAGAACACATTCATACACAGTTCCCAGGCAAAACAAGAGGCATCCCTTTAAAATTGACTTCTTTGTTGATGAAGTGTTCTAAATGCGTAGAGGAAGGTCTTTTCTTTTCTCTTCTTTCCCCAAATCTCAATTCCACCATGGCCTCTTTCCTGCTCTTTCTCTCTGTTTCTCTCCTTCCAACTGGTCCATGTGTTGTGCGCCCTGTTTCCCCTGTACTTTTTCACCCAAAACCTGGTGGTGGCAAAGCGTATTGTTGTCTTCGAACCAGAGCGCTTGCTGAGGAGACTGGCACAGGAAGAAAATTGTGGTTTTCCTTCTCTCGCATCGCAATGGCAATGGTGTAAAGGCAAGCAGAGTGAAATTTACGATATGCAAGAAACAAGTAAGTTTCCTCTCTGCCTTGCCTGCGTTACATGCACGTCGTAAAGTTGATCGACTGTGGCTAAGCTCAAGTTTACCTCTAAGCACAGCCAGCATCAAGCCCGCACTTTTACGTTGTTGCTGGTGGAATGGAATTGTGAATTCTGTTCAGGCGATGCATGCTCGACCCGAGTCTCTCCTCCAGTTGTCTTGCAGCTTTTCATACAGCAATACACAAATCGAGAACCGCTCTCTTCATTACGTTGTTTGTCTTGTTTCTTCTTTCCGTACGGAACTTTGAACCAGTTTCAAGTCTTGTTACCTAGTAGTCCAGGAGTACACTCGTATCGTATCCACCCAACAAAAAGCTTTCGATCAAGGAATCCACTGGCGTACTCAACGTGCCCCATTACATTCCTTTCTCTCAAAGTGAAGACAAAGTTACGGCGGCGTCGTCACACTTTTAGAGTGAAAAGTGTATACCACTGGTAATAACAATAATGAGAACCATCAGTATCACCAACACAGCTTCCTATTGAAGCAATCACTTTTTGTGTGGTTTACCGAGACTAATCATAACTCAAGTGAAAGTGACAGACAACTCGTTTTCTCCATAAAGCCGCTTACTTCTAGCTTAGCTGGAGAATCTACATTTGAGCACAGTCCTTTGTCAGGGAAAGTCCTCCTCGTGATAATAGTCTCGTCCCAGTGAAAACTGAAGTATTTAGTAGTTCTAAACAGCAGCGAAAACTCTTTACTTAATTACTCCAGTGAAATATCTACTTTGGTGAGAAAACAAGATAAGCAGAAATAACCATCCTACAATACAGACACATCACAGCAGCCACTCAACGAAAGAAGTGGAATCTTAATTATTACTGTTTTATGTACGTCGTGAAGAAAAATACTGAAGAAAAAGTTTCGAACGGCCTAAATTGTCATTATGACGACGTTGGTTGTACTTTTATCTGGTGGAGTGACTGATTACTTTGCTTAGTGGAGGAAGTGATTAAACTACAAGAAAAAACTACTACTTGTCGACAACAAAGTGGATGCGTGTCCCCACACGAAGAATGCGACAGTCTAGAAACTTTTACAAATCTGCCAGCAGTAATCAACAGGCAGCAGTAAAAACTAACTAACAGTCATGTCTACCTTTCGTAATCGCTGTGCGGGGAAATGTGTTTTATTAGAATAAGTAATAACAGCAATCTATTTCTGTAGGGGTTTCTCTTTCGAACGTTGTCAACGTGCAAAGTGGGTGTGAAAAAACGCAGAGAACATGTAATGCTGCATACGATAATTACCTCTCACCTCACCTTCCTTTTTTGCTGGAGCTCTGGCAGCTAAATCTACTTTTGGGGGAAACTCAGACAGAATTTCTTTCTCGTAAGTAAATAAATGACGAGGTTCGCTCTTGCCTCTATCTATTGTTTCTCTCTGTGTGTGCGTGTGTGTGTGTGTGTTTGCAAAGCCGAGTGTCTTTTCCTACTAGGTATTTCCTGGGTTCACGTCCATACTGAAAATACATTTTCTATGCACTTTCCAGGCTAACTTTTTCTCCTTCATTCAATAACGCGTCTTGTATAGGTTACCGACAGTCTATATGATTTTTACCCTTCTGATTATAGCTCGAGGATAATATTTTCTGTACAAGTTGAAATATTGTTATGAAATAGCAAATAAGCTTACCACATAGAATTGTGAGCATTAATTTTGTAGAAGGAAGGCAGGTCTTGTCAATGTTCTCTGTAAATTGCTCTTCCAAGCCTTGTAGCAAAAGAAGCTCTTTAAGGGATACCATTCACTGTAGAATCAAAGAGAATAGAAAGAAGACGTACAATCGAACCTCGTGTTTTTT
This sequence comes from Callyntrura sp. NNG-2020, assembly GCA_027744055.1. Taxonomy (NCBI): domain Eukaryota; kingdom Metazoa; phylum Arthropoda; class Collembola; order Entomobryomorpha; family Paronellidae; genus Callyntrura; species Callyntrura sp. NNG-2020. Next base: position 6,806 of record JAHZNE010001957.1, read on the forward strand.
TCACTTTATGTTCCCACTGTATGTGTACTTGGGACGATTTTATTTGATCTTGGGGTACACGGTGATAAATTATTTAACACTTTTGTCGACCCTACTCAAGTACGCTTTTGTAGTAGAGAATTAAGACGGGGAAAGTAGGTGAAAATCTTTTCTTAATATTGACTGGTCTATCACAAACAAGGACGACTTATTGTGTCAACCATGTTTTATATATCCATCCCAACGTAAGTTATTTTATCTTTCTTTTGAACAACCTGGACAGATCGTAAATCAAACACCCTAAGAATATAAACAAGTATGCCAACTAAACAAAAAGGGTGAGAGAGAGAAATGGGAGTCAAAAGCGAACCCCATTTTTTGTAGTTGGCACTGCAGTAAACAGTTGTCGTAGTCTTACATTTCATACATCCTAACTATAAATATTCCAGGTGTTTGTCTTCAAAATATTTTGGCCATTTAAGTCGACAGAAGGTGAAAAGGGGCTATGAAGAAGGAGAGTTTCTTTGTGCTCTTTCTCTACTACCACTACTACTACTAGCCATTTATACAAAAAATGTTGCAGGGTGAACGAATAGATAACGGATTTTGCCCACACATAAACTCTGGCCTGGCCGATACAAAGCAAAAAGGCAAGTCTACGTGTTTGGATTAGGAAGGAAGTACGTTAGAAGGGAAAGACTAGAGCCCTTGGGCTGAACGTTCCTAGCTCATTCGTCTTCATCCAAAAGAGGCACTAAAACTTGTCATCGTACATCAGCAATGTTTCTGGTTGATATGGACCTTTTCTGTAAAAAAAAAAGAAATAAAGTTACGATATAGAGCTGGAATGGTTCATAGCTCCGACTGCTAAGTACATAACTACGTGGATCCCACCAGCGAAATACCTGCATTTTTATACGCTTTTGCCAACGGTACCGTGCATTCATGCTATTTTTATCGTTCTTGTTGACTCCCCTACTACCACCTGCTTTTTAGCAGCGTAATGTACATGTTTATTGCATGATTTTCTCTGTCAGCACAGGTTGCTTTTCTACCGCAACAAAAATCCCCCATTCTCTTAGTCATTTTACGCGACATGGTACACAAAGCTAACCTGCCAACTAGCTCTTAAATAGAGATTTTCATTTTGTTTGTCTACACAGCATAGAAGGAATTTTTGTAAGTTTATAATCAATCTGAGAGTGAGGACAAAGAGATGGTAGGTTTATATGTAAACGTGGAGATCTATTGATGTAAAGTCCTTTAGACGTTCAGTGAACAGAAAGTTATTAAAATACAGGGTAACTGTGTGTACGAAATTGTGCACATAGAATCCCACAATAGAGGATGACACGATACTGACTGGGAATATCCTTGTTCAGTGAGACATGGTGTGATTTTGCTCGTATCGATACTGCCTGTCTATTATTAATGTTAGACACCTTTTCCCAAGGGCTCATCTTCAAAGTGCTTTTTAGATGGTAGGCATCTCGACTTCTGCTGAACAATAGCAAACTAGGTGACAGCAGAGTTGATGTCAAAAATAGACAGTGAAGTGAAAGTTACGAAGTAGAAGGCTTTCACCGTGTAGTGGGGTGTTGATGATAGGCTATGATCGGTACATAAGCGAATTATTCGTGGAGGTGTTCGGGAACGATACAATCGTTATTGTATCTAGCTTTTTTTCTACGTAATAACGCAATATACAAGCCCACTGTAGTGTTTTAATTTGTTAAATGTTGCAGAACAAAGACAATTTATGAACTGGGATAGAGTACAAAAAGTCTGCATCAGAAAATCTAAGGTGCGTCATGTCAGGTTGATTGAAATGTAGTTTCTTCATGGACACAACAAAGAATAAAATCAGAAGACGTATGATGATAAGGCTCTCTACTAAATTTACGGGGATTGCTGTGTTGTCATCAATTTGCAGCTTACTGGAGCTCATACACAATCCGTATCGTTGCCACTCAATCACGTACGTATTTTTTTTACTACTACAGGGGAATGTGAAGTTGAGTGTGGAATAGACTACGCATTCTTGTGCTTTGAACCGGTTGTTACAATTTGTGTTTAAAGTAAACAAAACTATACCATTGGAACAAATTGATGGGGCATATTATTTTCTGCTGCCTCAGTTTAAGTTGTTCAACACAACAATAATTTTAAGACCGATTATTTCTGTTGGACGACACATATAGTAGGTAGATTCAATTACAAGAAGTGTTTGCTAATAGCTAATATTAAGTTGTAAAACTCACTTCTTTATAAAAGTCAATGCTACTTGCACTAGAAAAGGAATTTGGTAAAGCATACTTCTTTTATTGACTGATCCATTCAGTGATTAACCAATGTTTTGAAGCTGGTTTGTCTTTTGTCTTCATTCTAGGGTATCTAACTAAAACAATTGAAGCAACTGATTGACTCTCAGAAAGGCATTTTTTTTGGCTTCTACTCCGATCAAGTACAATTAATTAACAGCTACCCTCCAGCATGTGCGCGAGACAACACAATTTTTTTTCGTATTGTACACTACCATAGAATTGCTTCAGATAATTTTCACATCAGTAGTCTGAAGATTTCTCTTTTGCATGATCATGGCTAGTATAACTTTTATACTCATTTCATACTCAAAAATAATCCTCTGGGGAAAGAAAGAAGGGTAATATAGAAACGTGATGTCTCTATGGAAATTACAAAGCAAGTTTCTTAAAACTTAAAGTAAGCGCATTGTACATAAATCTAACATGTGCTTTGTAAATAAGTCGGATCCAGTAACATCCATTCAAACCTTTTGTCACATCACAACACCACCACCTAACTGAATTTGAGTCAAGTTAACTATTACTGCTATTCGTGTGTAGTATTTCGGTATAACCTATTTTTCCTTTGTACAGAGTCCCCTTTACGAAGACTCGTACTCCAAAAGGTTGTTAGTTAAATTAATATAAATTTCATACATGTTCCCTTTAAAAAGAGACTATGTTTCTATGTACATGCGTCAAGACCACAACACATCTGTGACGACGCCATATTTATCGTAAGGACAAAGTGCTTCCCCGCTGAAATCTCTGCGAAATATTTCCTAAGCATGCTGAAAGGATGATTGAATGACAATGCGACTTATGTGTGACTGTGACTACATACATTCTATATGATTTTAAAATGGTGGTATTACACGAATACACACTCCTACCAAACTTACGTTTCTGACTAAGCACATATTTATTGGATCAATGACTGACTATTACTGCCATCACCACGCGCACAGTCACGTTAAGAGGGGAGTAAATCATAATTGACAGTGTTCACTTAATCTAGCTGATCACCAGCGTAAGAGGCAGAAGAGAGAGAGAGAGAGAGAATGTGTTGTATGTGCGAGAGAGGTAGATTTGATATGACTTACGAAACCTGTGAAATCCCAAATCTTCATCTCTGTCACTTTTCCGCGTACATTTTTGTTATCGGCATTTTTCTCCAGGCGATCCAGTTCCCCATAAACTTGATTTACCGACACCAGTTAAGTTACCTAAGTTGAATGCCCTTTTCTCCCAGTCAAAATCGCATAATATTATACTAGTAATGAAACGATGAGACTCTGTCGCAATTGAAATTGAAACACTTGCAATTTGTAACCCTGCAGGGCTAAATATGACTCATGTACGAGAATGCACTTATTGTAGGTCATAAGTGTAGGGTTGACACTGTATCACGTACGTTGTTTGTATGAAAGTTGCAGGAATACAGATTGTATGATAAGTTTTTTGAAATTATGAACGAGAATAACCTGATAGTTGATGCTTTATACTAAACGTTGAATATATATTGAAGGACAAATATTAAGGCCATTCGCCTACTTTTTGGTGTGTATGGCGTAAAGAATATACCATGAACTAACATTGAATGATCGTATTAATGCTGGAAATGGTTTTGCACTCTTATAAAGAAAACGGCGAAATTAATTAAAAAAGTGCTAAGAGAATACTGAAGATCAATTAATTCTCTTCAATTAGATACCAAACTGGTGTTTCAAACCCAAGTAGTTTTTGAATTTCGGTGCATTTAAAATTTTAATGTATCGAAATTCAAAAACTACTCATAGATGGGTAAAATAGGTGACTCGACATGGAAGGAGAATGACTTCAAATGGAGCAAAATATTATATGATATACCGAAAGTGCAAATATTTTTTGATTTGCATATGCAGAACAAAGAAATACATGCAGCAAAACGACGTATTTAGATTGACAAACTTTACGTTATATAATATATTTATTAGGACTTCTGCAGAAGTACTTCTAGTTTTGGACAATCGCGTTGTGCCGTCCGGCCGTCCGTCCGTGTACGCGATAACTCTTGAAGGAAGACGAATTTCAAAATTCTTTTTTGCAGGTAGATAGATTGGGTCAATAGCTCGGCTAAGTTCGTAGATGGGCTTTGGAGGTCATCCCCCCGGGGGGGGAGTAACGGCAGGGGTAAAAATTAAAAGTGGGCCAAATTAGCTCAAATTCTGAATATAGTAAGGTACTTAGTAGATAAGTAATTCTGCCAAGTTTAACCCAGATTGGTTGACCCCTTTGCCCCCCAGTGGGTATCTAAGTCAAAATTTTGTTTTATTTGCCGTTTGAAGACAATAAGTCGTATCAACATGTGAATTTCGCCATTCGACGCGTAATGAGAAGAGCTTTCATATTATGCCCTTGCGGTAGAAAATTGGAATTAAAATTTTTAACTTTCAATTTTTACATATCAAGTGGGGCTCAAATTTTATACACAGATTCCCTTTAGGTATCTATATAAGTATACCAAGTTTGATCCGGATTGGGTAATTCCTGTGAGTTTTATAAGGGGTCAAAGTTCGAATTCATCATCATCTCTCATCATCATTATGCAGGAATAGGAGTTTTGGAATTTTTGCTTTTGTGATCGGTAGATACGGTCTTATAGGTCTTATTTGAACAAAAATTGGTTCTGCCGGTCATCCCCCAGGGGTAAAATATGGGGTAAAGTGAGAAAAATTATGAAATAA
>JAHZNE010001958.1:0-13947 GCA_027744055.1 Callyntrura sp. NNG-2020
AAACCAAACAAATGCCCTCCAGAAATATATCGAATAATGTATGATTGCTGGCTAAAAGTACCTGATTCCAGAAAGCAACCGCAAGCTATGGTTCGAGACGTCCATCAAATTTTGTATCATTGTGAGTACCAAATTACATTAGGTATACGACATTTAATTTAGAAATAATACTAATGACAAACACTAACTATTCTTAAACAGTAATCGGAGCCAAACGAGCCCACGCGTATGAAAGTATAACACCCACATCCAGCATCAATGGGGCATTTGATGTCTCTAGTGATGTAAATTGGACCACATTTGGTTCCGATCCAAACGTGGTGGGTGACTCTTCTTCAGGTGGAACTATCAGCACCTTCCTCCATGAAATGTCCCATCACTCAGGAGGATCACACCAGAGTAATAGTACTCAGTGCACCTGGCTATTTAACCCTACAGTATGATCTCTTTTTAAATGCCATTTATGTCATTGTAACCGTTAAATTGGTTGGATAAAAATATACTCCTGTGTTGTCTTATAGGTGTCACCTTCACCGGACTTGATATCAGGTTTCTCTGGAGTGTACACTAATGGTAGCATTGGCACCATTTACTCGACGGGCTCTGCGCAAGGAATTTACGTTTTTGGAAAGGACCAAATAACTCTGGGCAGAATGATTGGGCAGGTAATATCAATAGCCCAAATTTCACATTCTTAAGAGTTATTCAGGTGCGCAGGGTTGTAATTGGAAACACTTTTTAATGATTGCCAATAGGGATGTTACGGTGCTGTTTACTTGGGAGAATTAGTAAGAAGTGATGGATCTTCTGAAAACGTAGCTGTCAAAATGATGAAGGATAAGGAAGCCATTCCTGAGAAAGATCTCCTAGACTTTCAACAGGAATTCCAAATTCTCCAGGTAAACACCGGATCTTACTTTCAAATCTTTGTTAAATAAAACAGTGAAATAATGATTATATCTGCTGTGTATAAATGAACAGAGCTTATGCCATCCAAATATTGTGGAAGTGAAAGGCGTAGTAAACGACCCTGGGTTGCTCTTAATAATGGAATACTTGCCAATGGGATCATTGCTGGATTATTTTAGAGTTTCCTTAACCAAACCCACCTTACATGAACTAATGAAATTTGCCCAAGACGTGGCCGAGGTACGTATATAAAATTTTGCAAAACACGTGTACCTTTTTGAGTGCAATGGGAGATTACATGGTTCTAATTTTAAAAATCTGTGATGGCAATTTTAGGGAATGGAGTATCTAAGTGCCAATAATATAGTACATCGTGATCTTGCTGGTATGTCATCCTACGCATTACAGAGTATTGGGCTGAATAAATTGCATATCGTTTAGCTGGTTTTAAACCGTGGTTATTCAATTTCAATTTTTTCGATTCTAGCAAGAAATATACTGGTGTCAAGTGAAAATCTGGTTAAAATATCTGACTTTGGCTTGGCTCGCTTTACTGGAAACGATAACTGCTACACATTTCGAACTGACAGAAAACTGCCAATCAAATGGTATTAAAAATTAACGTAAACTACATTACACTAAACAATGTGTATATCTTTTACATCTTTCTTTTTGATCACGCAGGTACCCTCCAGAGAGCTTACAATATCAAAAATTTTCCGAGCAATCGGATGTGTGGTCGTATGGAGTGACATTATTCGAGATTTTTTCCCTTGGACAAGAACCTAATTTACCAGGTGTACACGGAACAGATGTAGAAGTTGACGAAATATTTAATTTACTGACTAAAGGAGTTCGTCTTCCTCGTCCACAAAGCTGTCCAGAAGCAGTTTACAATATTTTAATGCAATCATGTTGGCTGTTAAACCCGATGGATAGACCAACATTTTCAAAAATTGTTGGCGACCTTCACGAAATCCAAACCCGTTTGCTCTAAGAATTCATAGTTCATTGAAAATTTTATATTTTCTACATTTTCAAGTTGTACGAGTTCTCAATCAACACCATTTCGCCACAAACGTTAACAAACTTTTACTCAAATACTCATTTTCATTACAATATAGTTATGTTTTCCTCATGTTAAAGCTAATGTTCAAAATATTCGAATTCAGAGACTTTCCGCCTGCTACTTGTTGTCGGAAAAGTTGAGCTTTTTGCCAACCGAGATTTCCTGAACCATTTTTAAGTTCACAAACAACGGTGACAGTTTTGCTTCGTTGCAGCAACGAGTTAAAATTGCTATCTTCAGGAGGGGATTTAGATTTCCAAGAGTATACCGTATCACCACTGTTTGTTTCTGCAAAACAGTAGGGTTGGTTTTAATATTAATGATTTAGAAGTAGGTATCTTATTGTTCGTACAAGCGCTAATACCGAAAGCTTTTTAATTGTTTAATAAATCAAAATGATTTCGTTAAAATTTTAATTTTTCAAAATTACCTAGCACATTCTTTATTGTCGCATCATCAGTGATAACTCGCAAGGAGAATTTTGCATCCGACTGAAAAATACTATACTGGACTTTTATCTGTACCCCTTCAAACGTATAACCTGGATCAGTTTCAAACTTCCAACATATTTTTGACGCCTGGTTCTTTGAATTTTCTAAAATTAACATAGAATACACTGTATATGAAAGTTTCTTGAAAATTGGCAATAGCTATCAAGCTATCCCAAAAATCCTATTCCTATTACCTGTTGTGGCCAAGTACACCATTTTCCAATCGTGTTCTTCTTTCCTAAAAATATCTTCATGAAGAAATACTCCATTTTGCCATCCAACAATGCTTTTGTCATTTTGCCCCGCTTTATTTTTTGTAAAATAGGCATCCAGATTTGCATCGTAATTCAATTCAAATTCCCCATTGAAAATCGAATTCTGCCCTACCTTCCATACAAAATTACTCGTTGGATTTGCAACGTCAGGGATGCCTAGTTCCTGTCTTGCTAATCGCCAAGCCAAAGAACCCGAATCTCTGCCAGTCTTTTCGCCGTCTTTTATCTCTTTTTTATCATTAGCTGTCAACAATTCCACAATTTCGCATATCCAGCGTTGCTGCAATTCTGCTCTACGAGCTTCCGTGACATGCTGCTGCATTTGTTTTCTAAGATTGAGCATTGTGCTGACTAGCCAAGTTTCATCGACACTGTTTCGCCTAGCTAGTACGCTTTTAAAGTCTTTAGAATATCTGGGCGTTACGTCTTGAATGTCATCGTGAGAAACAGCAATGATATAACAAAGTTTTTTGCCCCATCCTACTTCATATAACAGAGGATTGTCATACGAATTTTCACAGGGATCCGCGTGAACCCATCGATTTGGGTTTAAACTCGAGGAGTAAATTTCTACCCAAACGTGATCAGTACTGTCAAATACTTGCCGTACTTCGAATCCTACTGCACGACAAATTAAGGCAAAACAGTGCGCCCACTCCCCACATCTGCCCTGCCTAGTCTCCAACAATATCGCAGGGTTATTATACCTCGGAAAACGTGCAATCTCTCTTCTATCAGGGCAACAAGATGAACAAGTGTACAGCTCAACATTACCGGCAGATTTAGCCTTTTCCATTGCCGTCGGTGCCCCACTACCTATGCCCTGGGTGGGTTTATTACACCTTGGACAAGAAGGGGAATTCATCCACGTGAAAAACTCAGTTTTGAACCAATCCATCAACTCCAACAAAAGCATATCCTTCACTACATTGCTTTCTTCGGTTGGAGTGCCCTCAGGTTTTTCACTGCTATCATACTTGGCCTGAGCAATTGCCCTTAAATCGTCAACCGGGACACAGGATAATGCTTGTAATTGATTTGATTTGTTTTCATACAACTTGACTTGGTTAATATGTGATTGTAGCTGATTCGTGAATGAAGATACGTTTATGGCGCTTTGAAACGGAAGTGACGCTGCCATTGTGTGCAGATGACAGAGGACGGATTTTAGTTTTGAAAAGGCAAGATGAACCTTTTGGTCAGAATGTAAATTGTGTATAGTATGCACTTACGAAGACAATTGCACGTGGTACATTTACAAGGCGAAATATTAAATATTCACTAATTATAACTTTAAGTCATCTAATTAAACGTGATAACTGTTGCAAAAAGAGTTACCCTTCACAGAAGTTTAACTGGCAGTCGTGTACGTTCTTGGAGGATTAACTCCTGTCATATTTGCTTCCGTTGGGGTGGGCGCTTGTACTGAAAAGAAAAAAGAACGGAGTAACTAACATTTAACTGTATATAAACTCCTTCCCATTTCCAATATATACTATTTAAAACCCTCTCGTGCTTACACCAAACATCTGAACACTGCAAAGTACGTTACATTATAATTAAAATAAAATAAATTGTTGTAGATTTGTTTGTGAAGAATATCCATACCTCGTTTCTCTCGTTCACGTAGCTAAAATGGTTCAGTACCTATTTTCAGAAGGGTCAAGGGTTAGTAAATGGGAAAAGGTAACATTACGTTAGAGCTTGGAAACAGGCTCGAGTGCAATTGTTTTTAAAAAATTGTAACGTTAAAATGTTAAAAATCAAACGACTAAAATAATGGCATTCTGCGTATTTCACCTTACAGTAAATATCAGTACAGCAGTATCAACGTAAACATATGATGTGGCATTGTATGCATTAGTTGAACATTGCATTGGACAGGAAGGAGCTTACAAAAAGTAAACTCTCTTACTTCTGCAGAATTCTGGCTGGCCAGGCCAGCAATGTTTACAAATTTATAGAGTAGATGGAATGGAGGTAGCGCTGCGCTGCTGGATCAAGAAGTCAAAAAATATGTACTGTCATCACTTGTCATTATCAATTACGGTACGGGTATATATTATGATGACCTCCGCCTATAAGTTAAAATTATGATTGCGCAATATGCTATTTTACAGCTTTGTCTCATGCGGCCCTACGGGTTTGTCTTATTTGCCATTTGACCCAATTACAGTTCTTGCACCTTGAAAGTGGATTTTATGCAAAGAGACCGAGACCGGAGCTTGAAAATCAAGACCTTTTATGCAAAGAGAGACCAAGACCAATAACTATAACTTGGATATTTGAACTCTTTAGATTTTTTTCGGTATTTAAAATGTTTGTGCTGATATGTGCTATTTACAAAATATGCGATAAAGTAGTATTAGGTGTTCTGTAATTACACCGCTGCAAAAGGGAGGTTTTCGTACATGATATTTGACATTTGAGGTTGTAAAAAGTCAACTATGGAAAAAGGTTGTTTTATTGCAAAAAGAAAACCTACAGTGCATTTTGCATTGTAACCGAATTGTTAATGTAACATACGGTATGTTCGTGATTAACAGTTCGTATAGGTCCGAAATAGCACGCTGCAGCTAAATAATTATCTGTTAATTTATGATTGTTTCCAACAATTGAAGATAACACGCTTCAATTCAATTTGGCACGGTGTGACAAAAAGTTGATATACACCATTTTCAAGTTTTCATGATCCCTTCATACTATGTTATCTATTTTGGACCTATGATACTCCACCAGTGACCAACCCTTGGTCTTAGTACGTTAAAACCATATATTATTTTTGTGACAGAAATGTATATAGAATATCGCGTCTTTTTACAAAAGTGAGAATAAAGTGTTCGTATGTACGATGCAAATGCTTGAATGATGAGAGAAAATCCGTTGTATAATCGTTTTGTTTTATGATGAGAAAAATTCTCAATTAATGTACTTCCTTTGCTTTGGTTGCAATATGCAATAAATACTTCTTTTTTTAGCTTATTATATGTATGATTGCTATGTTCTATTTGGTATGGGGGAATGGGGGTAAGTTACCACAGATTAGAGAATGTTGCAGCACAGTTAAAAACGGACGCATCACATCACATATCCTGCGGCCCAAAAAATTGACGATTCTCACGGTAAAGACATTAAATACTATTCTGCATTTCTCTGAAATCGTATATATATATAAATATTTTGTAAAATTTAAGTAATATAAAGTAGTGATAATTATTTCTTTAAATGCATACACTATGTAAAACTCATTTCGACTAAAAATTACAATATGGCCAAAACAGTTTTGTTGTTGTATTTAGTAAACATTGATTAATTAATTGCTGCTGAAATGCGACTTAATTTTATTGAAAGTGGAGGATGGCTTTGAATGTCAGTTTGGGATATTCATTTCCCTTTTTTCCATGAATTTTTCATTACTCTTGGTATTCGGTATACATAGCTCTTAAATACAATACAATACAAGAACAAATCGCTAGTACCGAGTTAGCTTTGTTGAATTTAAAGGGTTTAACACTAGGTTGAATGGTAAGATTGGTAAGGGTGTGAATTGTGAATAAGCATGCATTGCAATGCTGTGGTTGAAGAAGTGAAGTATGGACTTTAGCCAAGTGTTAATTTGGTAAGAGCAATAGCTAGAGTTTTCAGGTTTCTTTCTCTAGACCTGAGTTGAGTTTGAGTATATTCACGTGTGCGCACCTATAACATTATCGAGACTGGACAAACTGGACAAAAACCCACGCATGGCACGGTATTCAATTCACCAATTGCATTTAATTTTGTACAGACAGACAGAAAGAAGTATGGGTATGACTTTTAGAGTATGATATGCTACTTTGTATTTGTGCTGGAACTCGATAAAAAACAAAAACCTTGAACAACTTACATAACTTAAAACGCAACAGTTCATGACTTCAGGGCTATGCAGCCACCGTATTGAAATGGTGGGTACCGGGCAGTGAACTTGTTGTTTGCAGTATTCTACCCTCTCTATATAGACATAACCACGTTTGGGGACAGTTAGGGTTAATGTTAATCTTAAAATCTGAGAAACGCTGGTGGCCGCTCTGTGCCCACAAAATGCAGTGGGACGAGACTACACAGTAATTACACAATTGTCCTTATAAAAATGTTATAAATAAACCGTGCGTGGGAGTCAGGTGGGGTAAATTGATATAGGACGATTCTAATGAGGTAAGCCAAGTTCATCATTTGTCAGATTCCTAGGCCATGTCTCTGGGTCGGTTCATAACCTCGTGACCTTAAAATCCTAGATCGCCGGTGGCCGGGTACCCGTGTCCCATGTGCAGCCCGATCCCGGCCTAGCTATGAAGCAGCAGTAATTTCTACAGCAGCTCCTTGCCAAGGCAGTCCAATCGTTTCATGAAGTACCTACATATCCAATATCTTCCCAAGCATTGGCCTGTATTATTGTCCATCAGACTCTCATGAATATGAATGATCGAGAATATGCACCGTGTTACAATTACAATTTACAATACATTGAAATGTCTACCACAAACATTACTGAAAAGTTCATTCAGCTAGATTTGTTAAACTTCAAATACGAAACAGAGTGATAAAAATTTTACTTAATTTTACCTTTACCAGGTTACAGAACAGATTACAGGCAAGCGTGTAGACTGAGAGCTCAGTTCAGTTGTCAGTCAAACCGGTTCGCGTTGTCATCGCCTATATCTCAAAAAGTACTCGTGGAAGAATAAAGTTTGAGTTGGATTAATCTTGATCACTTTTTCCAATATTTCCAATATCTCCTACATTTGTCCAAAATGAAGATTGAAATATCTGAGGCTGCGTTCCAGTCGTACGCCTATTTTGCTGGAATACTTGTTTTAAAAATGTTTGCCATGTCATTGTTGACTGCTAGACAGCGGTTTTCAAAGAAGGTATAGATATTACAAATCAAAGTTAAACTTTAAAACTTGATGAAGTTAGCGTAAATGAAATGCTGCCAGCTAGAAATTGTGTGATCAATATTTTTCTTATTGTGAATTTTATTTACGACTGATTCAAAGAACATAATGCGATATATTTTTATGATGATTTTTTTAGGTTTTCGCAAATCCAGAAGATGTCACATGGGATAAAAAAGCCAAGGTTAATTATCAGGATCCAGACGTTGAGAGAGTCAGAAGGTAATGCTAAATACTGCCGATATTGTAATTGTAACGTTCACATAAAAAAGGCTCCCATCCGATTTTATGTACAATCAATCGATAATATTCTCATTAATTAATCCAGATACGCTTTCTTTTTTGTATGAACAGGGCCCACCAAAACGATGTAGAGAATATCCCAATTTTCTTCGTCATTGCGCTATTGTTCTGCTTCACCAACCCAGATCCAACAACGGCTAATTTGGTATTCAAAATATTTACAGTTTCCAGAATAGCACACACCTTGGTATATGGTGTTTGGGCTGTACCCCAACCAGCTCGATTCTTGGCATTTTTAGGTGGCCAACTTTGTACCGTTTTCTTAGCTGTGAAAGTTATTATGCATTTCGCATAAATCACATATGCATTTATTTACTAATTAGTCCTAAATCTAATATTAATCTTCAATCGTTGGCTCAAGTTAAAATTAAAATAATTTGGTTGTAAATACATTGTATGATGGCGAAGTATTAAATGCTTTCCAATATGCATGAGTAACACGAGGAGTAATTATAATTTATTTATACGTCAACTTTGAATTTTCTATCTGCAAATCATCACTCATCATCAACACCTACTGTCTATTCAACTACGTATTGAAGATTTTTTTTTATCGCGGTAAATTATGATTTTGCAATTCACAAATTACCACATTTGGACTCAAGGTTGGGTCTTCAGTTGCACAACAATGATATCCACAACAAGCATAAGCCCATTTCACCTATCGTCTACTAAGCAGCATAATTTTGCATGTAATGGTTCAAATAGTTTCATATGCTGGGATGGGATGTTAACATACATACATGCGCCCACATACATCAATTCACCACATTTTCTACATATTGTTGAAATGAAAGATTCTCTCTCCTCGATACCGGTACCTTGAAACTTTTTTCTTATAGGCATTTCAAACGGGGTTCTTATGTTCATATGATTGGAATGGTAATAATTACTGATGGGTGACAATGATGATAGATGCAAGGAAAGACCACAAAATACACACATATGCAATTTTAAAGCCAAACGTATTAAATTTTAATATCATATATACTTTCACCATAAAGTTGCAATCTACAATATTTTGACTGATGAAATCTGACGGTAACTAGCTCACCAATTCTTTTTCAGTTTTCTATTTCTTTTTTAGAGAAGCATTTATAAGGTTAGTAGAGAGTCGTCAACAAGGCACAAACGTGCAATATCCTCTGGTGTAACAGGGCCATCTGAGAATTGTTCAATCATACAAACAGTCAACAGTTAGTGTGTCACTTCGACAAAATAATTCAACGTTTCGGGGCGATTAAAATGTTTACCTAGTTCAAACCAGTCTTTCTTTCCAGCTTCTTTTCGAGCGGAGGCAATGGCGTTTCTCATTGCAAGAACAACGGCACATGCAGAATCAACCACAGGTTCTCCCGTAGCTGTCATTTCATGCATTTTTCAGATGTCATTACTTACAAGATAAAATATTTAAAAAGTGACAATCAGTGTTTCAGTTTCTTTCCGTACCTTTAGATCTCAAGACACCGTAGGGGTTAGGGGCATTGCTAAGAAGGGTAACACGGAAGTCCTCAGGAATATCTTTGCACGACGGGGCCTTATAATCCTAAATATGCACACAATAATCCACTGGGAGTTACTTTCCATCACTAAACTGGTAGCAAAATTCTCATGTATAACTCAAAAGTTACTGACCCACGTTCCATTCGTAAGAAGCTTCCCAGTTTTACTGTCATGCACGATTTTCTCCGTTGTCCAATAACCTTGACCCATAATGTAGCCTCCTTCAATTTGTCCCAAATCCACACCCGGGCTCAAACTTTTACCCGCATCTTCATAAAGGTCCGTACGCAGGATCTGATAATTAAATGTAGTAAGGTACGGCATATAAAGCAGTATAATAAAACTTACTTGCTAAGCATTTGCACCTTTTCTACGTGTTTCATTTTACCTTGTACTCGCCTGTCAAAACGTCAATTTCCACCGAAGTAACATTTAATACCCAAACATCATATCCTTTTATGTCATCCTTTGGCGTGGGTCTATTAACAATTTAAAAAATTCTTGCTAAGTTTATGTATTTATTTGGCGATTTGTTTAGTGTGATTGTATTGAATAGAAAGACTCGTCCGTCCTCATAACTTACGTATAAGACGCTGTTAACTTCACATTTGATCTGTGAGCTTCTGCGATTAAATTTTCCCATGAAGGATTTTCCAACTTTTCCAAAATTGGTTTAAGATTTTCTTTTATCTCTTC
Organism: Callyntrura sp. NNG-2020; assembly: GCA_027744055.1. NCBI lineage: Eukaryota > Metazoa > Arthropoda > Collembola > Entomobryomorpha > Paronellidae > Callyntrura > Callyntrura sp. NNG-2020. Next base: position 10,178 of record JAHZNE010001958.1, read on the forward strand.
GCAAGCGCGCATAACAGACTTTAAATTGTAAATAAATTCATTAAGAACCACAAGTAAAAACAGCATCAGTACACACTACAAAATCAACTCATACTAGTCTACTTACATAGCAAACAATTTCACTAGCAATAGAGCCACCAGAGGGGAAGGCATTACATCCAACGAAATTATTGGTTGGTTTTATTTTAATTCTATTCAAAGGAACTTGGAGGACCTGTGCTATAGTTTGCATCACCTAGATATGTTAACGGTTAAATTTTAATATAATTATAGTGTAGGGGATACGTCAATTTGGACATGACAAGCCTTAGTTGACCAAGACCATTAGAATGACTGACGTATATTATATATAATTAACTCGGAAATTTATGTTTTCTTCCTTGTTTAAGTACATAAATATATTCATTAAATGCATACAACCAGAATTAATTTTGTTGCCGTTTACTTACATCATTAAACATATTAATGGACGCCTTTTGCTCCTCATAGTTAACATCTGCTTTCATTGTCTCAATCATCTCTGGAATTAAATTGTGACGCTCATAAATTGGCTTGCCAAATAAGAGAGCGTCCCCGGTTTCCAGCAGATTAGCTTGGCGAACTTTCAAAGGGTCTTTGTTTAAATAATTTGCAATGTGATCCATTATCCATTCAATAGCAGCCACTGTTTTGATACTGCCTGTTTGTTTATCAACACGTCAGGTAAGTCGTAATTTTAAAGAAGTAGCAAAATTTATGGCGCATTGTATGCATTTGTATCCAACCTGGAGCTCGGCACGCAGTGTTGGATGGGGTATTGGTGGACACGAAATGGGTGTCCACTTCCCATCCGGCAGCTTTGTAAACATTTTGTATGTGCATCACTCCCACAATAGGATTGGCATCGTTAGCAGAATGGAGTGTCCACTTCCCATCCGGCAGCTTTGTAAACATTTTGTATGTGCATCACTCCCACAATAGGATTGGCATCGTTAGCAGAGTGGCCTGTACGCAAAATGTCAAAAGAAAACTTTTGAATTTTGAAATATCTTGGAAATATCAAACATGAAAGGTCTTTCCATTTTTATAACTTTCAACCTGCATCGCCTATCACATCGATCTTAAGACTACCAATTCGTCCGTTCTCATCAAAGCCAACCTGGAAGTCAAAGGGAAGAGTATTTCTGAAAAGGCACTACACGTGATTTTAAAAGGACACACAAGAGCTCTATTTACCTCGTAAGGCATACGATAAGATTGCCTTTTTCCTAGCATGCTCATATTTGTATCAAGGTCCAATACTATCCGAACAGGACGGTTAGTTACCCAAGTTGCTACTGCACAAGCAGTTGCAATAAACGTAGGACGAGATATTCTAAAGTAATTATTTTGATTATTTCAATATAATCAATATCTTATTAATAGTTTCATGAAAATCACAAATATACTGTTTTGTACTTACTTCCCGCCAAAGCCACCTGTGTAAATGAAATGAAAGAAAATTAGGTCTGATTATACGCAACAAATAAATCATGAATAAGCATGCACAACGTTCTTACCCCCTACCCTCCGTACTTGTAAGTTAATACTGTTGGTAGGAATATTTAAAACTGTAGCAATGGTGTTTTGGCAATGGTCAATCCACTGTGGACAAAAAATCCAAACACTTTAAAATGAGTTGATCCATTAATTTATCTACTAAATTTAATGGTTTTGTGCAGATACCTGAGTACTGCAATGCACGTCGATGCCATCTTCCCTGGGGTGACAGACCACACTTTGTGTCTCCATATAAAAGTGATATTGGGATCCAGTCCGAATTGTACCCGAGAGGGTATGAGCTGGTTTAATGCTGTCTATTGGCTTAGATATAAATTTTCCTTGAGTTTGTTTAACAAATGCGCCTTCACTTTTCGCTTTCTCCACCGCCTCGTCCATGTTCATCACCGGTGCTTTCTCATTAGCATATGTAACTTTCACCAATTTAGCAGCTTTATCTGCTAATGCTTTGGATGTAGCCAAAATTAACCCAAGAGACTGGCCATAGTAGCTAATTTCTTTAACAGCAAAAACCTACAATAGCCATGGATGAAGACAATAAGTGGGGCAATTTGAGACAGTAATTTAAAAACATTTAAAATTCTGCGCACCGGTTCAATCTTAATGGATGGGAAGAAATTAAATTTCATTGCGTTATTCTCCCCTGGGATGTCTTTTGCTGTTACGAATCGCACCACTCCCGGCATTTTCTAAAAATGATTTAGCGCGTTGGTTAGTTTTGCCATTGTTTTGCTTAATTGTTCTGTATATGCATTTCAAACTGCGGGTTTACTATTAGAAAATGAGTCATACTAGAGCTTCTGAGGCATCCATATCTACCAAGTCAGCACATGCCACAGTGCTGGTCACAAGGGTTCCGAATAGCTCATCCGGGCGGAAAGGGATATCACCGGTATATTCGGCTTCCCCTGTGTAAAGTGAAGAATTTAGTTTTTTCAGCCATACTGCATTGCATAATTACACACCCCAGATACTACCCTACAGTTTCCATATTTCTAAAATAATAGAAACGACAGCATGGTGTGTTTACCGGATGACTGAATTCCTCCCTCATATTTAGGTACCGCTTTATAAAGTGCAACGTCAGTTGTGTCCGTATCAAATGTTTGCTTGGCTTTAGTTAATTTTCTGATCATATCTACAGCACCAGATTGAAGCCGTTGTCCCACTTTTTGACCAACAATCTCTAAAATTGTCTACCTCGTTGAAAATTTACACGAGCCAAATTGTTATTAGACTATTGTTGTTCACATCATTTCAGACCATTTTTCAATTTGCAATATATACCTTGTAAAGTAATGTCTTTGAGAGCTTGATACGATATTCCCGAGAAGATTCTAGAGGACCTTGTTCTGGTAAAATTTCTTTATCCAAGGAATGGAACGCTGCTGCCAGAGATTTTATGTCCGCTAAACTCTTTCCTTGCAGACTTGCTTCAGCTGCGGATGCATGTGTCTTTCAATTTGCAAATACCAGTTTCGCAAATTATAAATTAGCACACATTATAATGATGCTTATTTTTCTGCCCTAGACAGCTTTTATTACCAGAGAAGCTGAAATTCCTCCGTAGACCAGTCTGGGTCTTTCCTCAACAATAAAGTCGCCCGTCTTACTTACTTTCAACAAGAAAGCAGCATTTACGTATGCGTGCGCATTCTGATATCGTCTTGTAATCTGAAACAAAAGTACATTTTCCCTGTAAGTACATCTCTTTACCATTTTTATGGAAATATATATATGGTCACCTTGAAACTACGGAAGTGATAGCCTTCTCGTTTCGGTAGATGAATTGATAGAATAAGTTTACCATCCATATTAGTATTCATAAATTCTGTCATTGATAGAGGCTTCAAAGTTTCAACGCTACTCTTTGTTGGTTCATGAAGGCAACCCAAAGCCACTGAAGCTCCAACAGCTTCCAGAAGAACAAATACATCCGATGGAAAATCTGCATGTTTATGCTTAATCATCAAGTTACCAGCGACAGTTCCATTCTGAACGAGAAAAACGTTAAAAATAACAGAAAAACGGATAAATAAAGCCGCCGTTAATTTTAGCCCATCGTTAAGATTAATCTGGGTGAACTGCAATTATTATGGGATGAGTTAATTAAGATAACTTGGAGCAGGTACACACATTTCGAATGGAAACGTTTGCGACACGTTCTAAATGTGCCGCCATTCGCTGTCCGTATTCAAACCCGGACTTTTTTGAATTTTCCTTCAGCAAGT
>JAHZNE010001959.1:0-13131 GCA_027744055.1 Callyntrura sp. NNG-2020
ATCGGTGTTTCTAGGCAATATAAATGAGAAGCAGGTGATATTGGCACTATACGTAGACGATGGACTTGTCATTTGCACGGACAAAAGTATCTTGAAGACATTTTTGGCATGACGTAAATGAGTCATCCGATCATGTTGATGATGATTTTGCTGCTATCTTATAAAAGTAATGTTTCGTAATTTTGTAATTTCAACAAAATCGAAAATTGGTTCCTGATTAAAAAAATATAATAAAATATGAAACCTTATAACACGCAAATTTCAAAAATGTATTTGAAAGTTTAACCTTGGACCAAAATATATATAATAATAGGGTTAAAGGTCAAAATATTGTTTATAGGCATATTAGTATAATTTAATCAGGAGGGAGTTTCAAACACGCATATTTAGTTAGTAGTACTATAGTGTTGAATAGCTGACATTATAATGCCAAAGATCAAGGGTCAAAGGTAAAGATATTGTTAATATGGGTACATGTGTAATTTAATTGGCCAGAGAGCTTTTGAACACGCTTATTTAGCCAGTAGTACTGTAGTGTTGAATAGTTGGCCCTATAATGTACAAGGGCAAGGGTCAAAGGTCAAAATATAAATTTTTACTTATACTTATATAATTTTATTACTAAAGGGGTTTTCAAACATGCATATTTAATACCTACTACTGTACTGTTGAATAGTTGACCTTATAAGGTCAAATGTCAAAGGTCAAAATATAATTTGAAGCCAGATTAGTTGCCAATTTTGCAGCAAAGAAAAAAATACGAAAGTACAAATCTATATTGGATCAAAACAATATTTTTATTCCATTTGAGACAATGGGACCCTGGTGTGATGAAGCACTGGATTTCATCGACATTCTGGGAAAGCGCTTATCTTCTATTACTGGAGAACCCAGATCTAAATCTTATCTTACTCAAAGACTTAGCATTGAAAATTCAAAAAGGAAACGCTGCTTGTGTTATGGGAACATTTCCCCCTAGTGCCTCAATGGATGAAATTTTTTATCTACTTTAATATTTCTCGTTTGTTAAGTTCCTGTTTCATTGTAAACCCATTTACGTGAAATGTTAAATAAAAGCATAACATTTTGAACTCGCATTAATATAATTTTATTGGCAAACGGATTTTCAAACATGAAGATTTCATAAATTTTACAAAATGGTGGTGACAAAATTAATTTATCTACCCCGTGTTTTCAATAATTAGTTAATTGTTGCAGTAGTAGTAGAAGTAGTTGGTAGAGTTGTGATAATATATGGTAGTAATAAGTACTAGTGGTAAACATTGTAGCACCTCATGTATAAAGCCAAACGGTGCAACATGCCCCATCGGAACTTACACCAAAACATAAATAACAGCATGATACGACCACATGCATTGAGAGCAGAGAACAGAAGAAAAACCAGGCATTTAAACGTTGTGGTTTTTACAGATCGGTACTACCAAAGTTTGGGCTCTTTCGGTCTTCCCATAGTTGCGTACCTACTTACTTAACAACACATACATTTTGATACACAAAGCTGTCATAAATATTATTACTCTTCAAATAAATCATTGCAAATTCTAATATAACATAATATCTCCCACTAGTTCAGTTATTTCGGGCGTTCAGGCGTAGCAATAAATAACCACTTTATTGAAGGATGGGAGCGCTACAGCGTATTCTTGACAACAACGTCAACAAAGTTTTGCTGTGCAGCTGAGCTGCTTGTAGCCGGCAGGTCTCCAGCTAGTTCAGAACTAGCTGTAAGTGTATACGTCGGCCTGGCGCGGACCGTGCATCACCCCTCAAAAACATACAGTACTTTTTGCATGATGTATTGCAATGTACGTCTAATACAATATTCGAAGCGTCATCGTGTGTGCATGTGCAATTATGTATTTCTTAAGTTGCACCGCCATATACGTAAATGCATGTTCTACAAACCGTTAGAAATCTACCGATTTGAAATTTGAGTTTCATGATTTGGTTCGTAATTCTATTTTACAATGTCGCCAATCCTAATTTTTTTTAAATTAACGCGCACGGAAGGTTAGTGGCGACCCAATAAATGTAAACTGCGCCATAAACAAATGATGTGTAGCTGTGTGATTTGAAAATAACGCATGAACTGTTGCATTCCATATTAATGGAAATTTAAATGCTTTAGATACAAGCTTTTTACTGTTCCCACAAAGTCAAATTGGTTATCGATTTAGATTAGAAATGTACGGTAGATCTACATGAACACAACACGTAACACAGACGTAATTTTTTGTATATAAATTCGTTCCATACGTGTGTAAAAATCAAAGTGTTTTCTTTTACAATTATAATGATGCTATAGGTAACAATGTATATCCAACGGTGATCTCAAAACCTTCAGATTTACTGCGGAAAACCAAAATCTGCAAGGAGTTCTGCTACAACGCCGGCATTTTGCGGCGCATACAATGTGCGGCGGGTTACTAGTTAGAAATAGTACGCGGTGTACAAATACGACAAGTTATGTGAGAGCGATCTGTAGAGTACGAGTTTATTCTTAAATGTCGGAGCGAGAACTGCGCGTAGAACTGAAAAAGGACTGCTAGTATTTATAGCAAATTTATACACACGATGTCAATGTGCTGGGTAACAGCCAATAAGCAAGCGTCTACCGTGGTGAGTGAGAACAATCCACTATATTAAGATTCATCTCTGTTCTATGAGTAAGTAGATACTTATATGGAAAGTTTGAGAATGGAAGCCATCACATCTAATATACATACATATTTCACATCGATAAAAGATTTCATGAAGGAAAAGTAATTACGTATAATTTACGTAAACCATATCATATACGGCGACAAAGCAAATGATTACAAATGCTCCATCTTCAATTTTTCATGTACACACACAAATTTGTTTATCTGACCACTAACCCTTCTTTTCTTCCATCCTTCGACCGGGAATACCACCGAAGGTTATCCCACCGACGGAAAAGCTTCCTAAACAGTTCTGGAAGTCCCATCGACATTCCATTTTTCCGACACAAAAAATTGACAACGTTCATATTTATTTAATGCATTATGTTGCAATTAGTTCATATTCCATCTTTGTTGTACCAATATGCATGATTTGGGATTTATACAAACTTGGTAAGGTAGCTAAGGTCATGCAAAAAGATCATGATCTTAATGCTACAACAGTTATTGATGAGGCATTGGTAACGACTGCATCAACTGGCAGCAAAAACCGAACGAGTGAGAGGACAATAGAAGTTAGCACATACATTTCCGATTTGTCTACATTAACAGCAGTGAGACGATGAAAAAGTACTGTGGGTGTAACTGCAGCTAATAATACACAGACGAAGTAATAAATTACAAAACATGAGTCGAAACTTTTTCCTGTCGGAAAATTATACTGTCGAAATTATTTCCTTGGCAAGTTTTTCACTGTCGGTGGGAATTTTGCCGTCGAGGTGCCCGGCTACAGATTTCCGTCGGTGGGAATTCCTAAACCCTCTATTGCGTATGAAATTGTTTTACTACGAAATAATTATTAACAGTTTGTACTGTAACAGAATGTGCACATGTACAGCAGAACGGCTTTTCAGCGACAACAAAATCGCTGTCTTGCGGCACAAACTGTAGAAAGAGCTACGTGTACAAAATAATGTGCTAAAATGACAATTTTACTTACTTAACATTACGGAAATGTGTGTCTTTGAGCTACCCCTGGTTAACATTTTTCAAAATACCAAACTATTTTCCTATTTTACAGGTGCAGGTTTTTCCAATGATCTATTATTTATACTTCTGCGATTTATCATATAGGAGCTACAGGTAACTCCCCCACTGACAATGAGTAATATACATACGAATACTATAATTACATATTAATTACATTTGCTCTTTTGTCCAATATTCAGCATATGTTGTTCAGTTCACATTTCTTATCTCAGTTTCAACATGTTCCGTCCAGTCCTCCATTACTGTTCCCATGTGGAAAAAGTGTCCTGTTTCCCAAAAGGTGTAGGCATAACTTGTACCTTTTACTGTGCCCAGAATCATCCTCTATTTACTTTAATTTTTTGCAAAATTTTGCAACGACTCCTAAGTATCGTTTTATACCTACTTATTGTTGCACTATAGCGGCATCAATAGATCAAGGTCATCAACTAGCAGCACAACTATCACCATAACAACTCTTCTGTTCTATCCTTTCCTATATTCATTCTCATTATCTCTCCACCACATTTACGTTAGTATTATCATCTACACATTAGTTGTTCCTATCTCCTTTTATTATGACTCACCTGTATTGTGAATGTTGTGTTCTATTTCATATGCACAATAAGGGTTAATGTGAATCTGTTCACACACACACCCTTTCCCACATCTGGTTCACAAGATGTGTTCTTTCTTACATAATGTTAAAGAGTAAGGACAAGTTGTAGTAATGATAAGTAAAAGTAAATAGGATTTTATATGTAAGATATTTTAGATGTAAGCAGTGTTAGGTTAAATACACATACATAGTTGTAAGAATAATATTAATCATGATCATATAGGTATAAGTGAATGTATGAATATATAACTGTACTTCTTCTAGTAAATAAACCAGTCTGGCTTTGGGCTTTCCTCACAAAACACGCTCTGCATTCATTATCGCATAACCACTGATAAAACTTCACTACCACCGTAGTGTACCACCAGCAGTAGCAACATCTCATATTAAATACACATATCCACTACCACCGTAGTGATCATAGATAACACCTATTCCATACTCCTTGGCATATTTCGGTATCACTGACGATGAAATAACAAGAGAACATAAAACCGTGTTTTTATGGTAGAAGTAAAAAACAAATTGATGTCATAGTGTCGGTGCGTGACACCAATATATAAATATTTAAAGTGGTTAGCCATATGTAATATTTGCTGTTAGGGCAGATATTTTGGACTTCAACCGCCACCGCAGATGCTATGTCTACCGTTGCTTCCGCAGAAAATGAAGACCATGATGACGTACAAACTCATTAGAGGAATGATGACAAACAAGCAAACGGATGTGGTCAATCAAATTACATTTACAATAGAAGCAATAATTAGATTCACAGTTAGTCGTACTCACGGAAGTGTTAGAAAGGGTAACTATCTGCAGTGTCGCAAACCGGTGACGGAGAAATTTTTCGTTTTTCAAACTCCGTCTCGTGTACAAAGTGGTTGAAACGTGTTCGTATAGTGTTGTACCAAAACACACCTTATGTTCGTGTGCAACCGTGTACAAAAAGACAACAGGTACCGCGTAAATTTGTGTATTAAAACAGTTTTTACAACTTACTTTGCAGTTTGCATAAGTTACAGGGAGCTTTTGAATGATATAGACGTTAAAAACATAAAGTACGACAGTTTTTGAATAAATGTAAACGATGAATGTGCAAAGTTTACAGCTGACGTGCTACTTTAAGTAAACGGGTTTTTTAACCTGAATTTTTATTCGTGTTCCACCTGAATCCGTTTACTGTACAATGTTAACCGTGTCGTGTGCAAGCTGCATACTGCAAAGCTTGTATACATAGTTTACAGTCGTTTACGTGTACAAATTGTTAATGCTAGAAAGGATTATTGATATGGCGTTATGGTATGGTTGTTCGGGTTTGTCGATTGTGGTGTGTGATGTTTGATAATATAAAATTAACAACTGACTGTTGTATGAACACATACTATATAATATAAACATGTACTTACAACTCCAGCATAGCCTTGTGTGGTGTGATCATATTCGGGTTAGATATTTTTTATGTTTCCCCAGAGCAATTACGTAAATACATATATACTTGGTACAGCAAAAGAACCATACGAAGCTGTTAGGCGTTGCGCTGTAGTTCTTGTAAAGCTGGCATCACGATGTTAGCTCCAGTGTGTTTATGTTCAAACATTTTATCTATAACTAATACGTTTGAACATATCTAACATCTGCAGTGACCAATACAATTTTAAAACTGGCTGACCTAAACTTACGCTTTTCAAGGTTTGGCAATTTTGCTGTGTGCGATATGTTCCAAGAAAGTTAAAGTTATATTAATCATAACGCATCTACACCACGTTCCGGGAACGTTCAAGTAGATGTCTCTGCATTGAAATGGAACGCAACTCGCTTGTTTTAACATTTATTACGTATTTGATCATTTTTCACTTTTGTAGGCTGAGCTGTGCAGGTAAGTTATTTTCATAGTGCAATGTGCGTTTTGTATTCAGCGTGACGGATCGCTAATTAACTTTTTGAAGTTGGCAGTGCCCATCGGAATGGAAAAATATTAGAGACACCAAATTTACATTTACCAACTGATGGTTATGACGGACTGGAACATTCTTCTAGTGAATATCCTCAAATCGTTTACTGGGAGCACACTGCATCTGTAATTGGAAGCTGCATGACCTCTACAAACTTTTTGTTACCATGGCAACCCACAAATCTTAAATGTAAGTACTACATCATAACTATGCGCTTCGTTGTAAAACAATTTTCTTGCAGTAGATAATTGAGTTTCAACTTGCACTATTAACAAACATTTTATTAAAACGCTTAAATAAATTTTCAGGAACACATTAGTTGTTTCTCAGTACAATTAGTTTACATTAAAAAGCATACTCCAAGTAGTAGTTCCTTTGTGAAACATGTCGTTGATTTATTTCATGCATTAGCTTAGCCTTACCTGTACCGGTGGAATCATACTGTTACTTCATTAAATGAATATTAATGAATACAGGCACCTATCGCCGAAACGTTATTGTAGCGAATAAGTTATTTATATGTTCATAGTCGTAGGTAAGTATTTTTAGTTAAAAGTTCGGTAAGAAGTTCTTTTTTTCAGTTAAGAACCACTTGTGCTTAATAGTTTACAACATTATTGAATTTACATATTTACATACGCATAAACAGCAAACAAACGTCGAACGTTTATCAATCGACAGCACTAATCAATAAATCGGACGACTTCAAAGATGGGATACTTTTAATCATCCCCCCGGGGGTAACGGGAGGAATAAAAGTGTAAAACACGTCCAAATGAGTTAAAATTTAGTATACGTATATTGTATACTAGTAACGCGCGCCGGCAAATTGCCGGCGTTCTAGTAGCAATCTTCTTTCAGTTCCCCTTGTAAGGTGTTAAACGTCGATTTTCTGCGTTAACTTTAATCATATTTCAGACCACTTGCAAGTACAATACGTGTTTGTACATATAATGTACAATTAGGATGGCGATACTGAAATATAATCTATCATGAACCAATTATGGTGGTGAATAGACAGGATTGGATGGCATAGAAACGTTTGACTACCATATAAACGTTCTTTGAGTAACACAAACGCGACAGATTCTACACATAAAGACAGTTCCTGTGATTCAGTTTGCTATTTTAGTGAAAAATGAACGAAAAGTTTGTGCTGTGAGCAAATTCCGGATATCATATAAAGAAATTTAGCGGATCCAAAATTCTTAAACCAAAATATTACCCAACTACGCATGCTGTTTTCCAGCAGGAATTCGAAATCATGTATGAATTAATCCATTGTCACATCCGATACAGCTACCTGTTTTATTCTATAAATCAACTATATGTAGTCTCGCAATAGTTTGCATTTGAGATCCCAAAACATCGATGAAATTGACATTCTGATTCCGCAGTATTTCATGTAATAGCATGACAGTCCTACTGACTGAAATGAAAGAATTCCATGGGTTCATTATTTATTCCCGAATCCTACCCAAGGTTATACAGTATTACTGCAGCAGAAAATCAAAAAGTGAAAAATTTGACTCTGTCAGACTTTTCTTCCATTTACCAAAGCATTACTATAGCAAGGTTTAGTCGTAGATCAACCTAACGTGCATAAGTAAGTTCTAACATTCCATCATAACTTTTGGATGGTAAGCTCGTGTAAAATATAGATAAACATTTTATAACGTACATAACGAAATGAGGCACACTACACAAAATTACATTAACGAACTTAGGTCACCATATCAAACTAACATGAAAAGTAACAGAACTTTTTACAGCTTAAGCTGTTTTTCCATCTGATTCATAGATATATTTTGTGTATTATGGGGGGCTGCGCCCCACACTTTCCGTATCTGATGGTATATTATGGGAACAAATATATTAATTAATTACAAAAAATGAGAATTTTGGAAAATTTGAACCCTTCTGTTACTTTCATTTTCCCAAGTTAAACTCCATAAAAAAACAAAAAAATTAATGATTTTTTTAAATGATAACGACGACACTGCACATTGGTTCGAATGTCTTATCGTTGAACCTTATAATGATAAGATGAGTGGCATGTGAATTATAAGCTATTCTGATACGGATTACCTCCGGCATCCCCTCGGCAGTGTACTCAAACATGGCATACCAAACTGTATCATAGAAACGAAGGAATGCAGTGTATCATATGGTACCTATCAACCCGTTATTGTCTCTGGACAAAAAAATATGTACAGTTATTGGGTAGTGCCTGATTGCACAAATTTAAATGTATGACGTTATGTAAAACGCTATAACGGTACACGTAATACGCTTACAAACTTCCAGCTCATTTGAACGTTTTTACATTTTAAAAACTCCGATTAAAACATAGTTGTCATTATAGATTTATCTTCGAACTCGTCAGATCTATGAACCATATGTATTAATTGGCAGAAATCCCGGTTAATACAAAAGTGGCATGTTGACGTGATGAGTAAAATATTCTTTGACATGATGCAACCTCTGGAGATAACACGGGTCAACATACTCGTGTCAAACTTTATTATAATTTGATATAAACTAGATAAACGTATCCGAGATAATTGACGGACTAACAATAACGGCGTGTGCTCAACAGCTCTCCACCGATTTATTTTAAAACGTACCCCCTTTTTTGACTCTTAATAACTAGATGTTGGTGGTTTATGCAATCCGCTGTATCAATCAAATGCTATATTTTACTAATTAGTGTATGTTCATTTTTGAAAAATCAGATTGATTTGGATTGTCGGTTTACTAACGATTACAGTTAAAGCGTATATTTTCTGTGGTTTTGTATTTGATGAATCTTTCAAAAAGAAACATTACGCATTTTGTCATGAAGTCAGAAAATCTGAACTTTTTTGTTACATAGTTTAAGTATATCCTACATTTTTTCGGATGCATGCAACCTACTCTTTGGATAAAATCATTACGTAGAATGTAATAAAAATCATTCGGAACGTAATATTTTAAAACTCAGGGCAAAACATTTTTGTTATTTATACAATTGTAGTTTGTGATGCATATACAAAAACCGACACAGAAGGCCATATATCATCAAGGATTTATCTGTATGGTAAGACAAACTCAGCCAGTACTTCTTGCAATTGGTTTATTTGTGGAAAAGAAAACCAGTTCATTCGAATCACTCTGGATCTTTCATGGGATCATGATTTTGATAAGACGGACCCTGCTACTTACATTACAATGTGCACGGGTTACACAATTTTATCAAATAGAACGCTAGAGTGCAGGTTAATTCAAGTTACTGATATTAAAAATTGTATTTTGATGTGAAATGAAAGTACAAATATAATCAAAGAAAAATTACTAAAACCTCATTTGACAGAAAATACGAAAGTGTCAACCAAACCACATATCAAACTTTGATCGTCCCTGGAAATGTTGCAGTACTGTTTCAATCCGGCCTCCCAAATTACGTTTTCGCATACATTCAAATTCTTAACTATGATCCATGTAATTTACGAAGGGGAGTTTTGATAAGAACACTGCACTATGCTTTTTGACAATAAGTATTAGTCTAGACCAGCAAAGTCGGACGTAATGGAACGTGATGGATACACCTTTCCAAGTTCCACGTAAACCTAAAGTAGAAAGCTGTGTGCTGCTCTCCTTATCGATCCTCTCACAATATTGTATGCCCATCAAAAATTCCCCACTATATACAGTGGGGAATTTGTTTGTGCATTCGTTATAGAACACATAGTATATAACTGTTTGTCTTATGTAGCATGTGGAGGGAACTACATTGATAAAACCGAGGGAGCCATCGAGTCACCAGGATACCCAAAGTACGGGATCCCAAACCTGTTCTATTGCCGTTACAAATTTGCTGTTGCTCCAAACCAGCGTATTGTTTTCACTTTGGAATAAACTCAGAAAGCATGATGTGTCGGTTTGCAAAAATGATAACTAGGTAGTTGCAGAAAAATATGCTGCAAATCAGCTGCTCTAGCTGTAAATTCCCTAAGCGGTGTACTGTCCAAGAGGTGAATTGCTCGTGTAACACACTGCAACTCCTCAAACGAAAGGAGTTGAAGGTGTAACATTATCATTGCATAAAATAAATGATAACTAAAGGTCCATTGAAGTTTCAATAAGATGAATGGAACATCTCTTGTAGCACATACAAAGTTGGAGTGACAGTTGTGAGAATATTCAGTTTTCTCTTTTTACACCTTAATATACCTACATCCTGTAATGCCGTACTACAACTTGTACAAATCATTTAATATTTATAACTGGACCCTTTTGTCCCGTTTATTTTTAGGTTAAATCTCATTATGTTTTTCATTTTATATTTTGTCCTAAATATGATGAGTTGTCCTCATAAAGTACCAGTTGCTCTTAAACATACACCAAAAGTAGTTCTGCTCATAAAAGTAGACGGATCTTCTGAGAGTAAACGTGAATAAACTGTAATATCTTATTTCTTCTATCGCTGGTTACCTGGTATGCACTGTAAATTTGATTAGTTCAAAATTAGGTTCTGCAATATTTATTTTTAAATTGTGGCCAAAGTAAAGAAGATATTATGGAATAATAAGTATGCCTATAATGGTTTCATGTAGTACCTACAAATGGTATGTTTGATGAAAATGTAACGAATGACCTTGCAGAATACTTATGCAGTTAATTTTACGTAACTTTGTTATTAAAGCAGAATTTTCCAATCAGCACAGGTAAACAATGGAAAAGAAACGAAAAGAGACAAAGGATAAAATGTTATTTGTTTCTACCAGTGCGTTCTAGTTTTTGTGGTTAACCTAATAAGTAAACATATCAAACAGCAAATTTCAGTATTCTGAATAAAATTGTTGTAAGTAGAATATTGCTATTAAAAACACAAGAGCAGCCATAGCAGCAGAAGTGTAAAAGCCTTTCAATATCGCTGTATAGCTAGAAGCAGGCGTCACGCACTGTGGTACTTTCACCATTTATAAGTAGGTTCTCCGATTCAGTTTTTTTGGTCGAAATAATCTATCCAAAAGCGTGTTGTGCCCTTATATTTTTGCAATGACAATTGGGATTACAGATGTAATGGGGTATATTGGCTATACACTGTAATACGACTTGTTTTTCTGCTGCAGCACGTAATGTGGTACCGTGTCATAACGTAGCCATAGCTTGGTGCTTGGTTCTAAATGCGTAATAATAAAATGGAATGGGTCCAAGATCTACTTATTTATATTCAGCATAGCAAAAATACTTATTAAAATTTACCACTTATATGGGTTTGAAGGCTGATACAAAAGTTCTTCCCCGCGTTTTGTGCTCGGTTTTTTGTCATGGAAGCACACGTTAATTGGGATGATGTTGGCAGCGGTACGACAGAAGTAGCCACGTAATTTCCATTAAAAACTTTTTAAGTTCTCCAGGAATTTGAACATTTTTCCATGATGGAATATTTTTATACATTGGGGGAAAAGAGCGACAGGGTGAAATATCAAGAGAGTAGTCACATAGAAAGGAGAGGAGTGAATGTAGCTATATTCTAATGTCAATTGTAAGTATGGTGTTTTCTGTTGTTCTGTTATTTTCATATTCACTTTATTTATGCACGTTTTAAAGAAAAGGTCTATAACTCTGTTTACATATTGATACAGATAACTCTTGGTACAATTTTTCTGAACGTTTGAATGTGCATTGCTACAATAAACAATGCGTGCATATTTATGCACGGTTTACGGACGTTGTATTTTTGTTATGGGAACTGAGTAACTATGGAATTGATCATCGTAAGACTTAAGGATGTGTTAAGTCATGTATTGAATTCAACACATGATTTATAAAAAAAACATTTGAAGACAACAAAATGCATTCCTTTCGTCATTACAGGGTAACAACCGGAAATAAAAAGATGATGCCTTGAATGAACTGGGATTTTCGAATTTTGTTTTTTGAAGTTACAAGTATTATGCTATGTATCAGGAGCACCTGTCATATTAATTTACAAATGTCTAAGTCGCTTCAATTTGTCGACGTTAACACTTTATTTTCTTGCCTTTCTTTATTTTTGTAACTAAAAGCATTTTGTCAGTTTGTGACAGTCGTGACCATTATGAACCCTTTTCCCGTATGTATGTTATAACATGCAATGCCTTCACATAGATCGACCTCATTCTTATTTGACATAGATACTGTATGCGTTACAACTAGGTTATTATATGTAACTCATTTAACCCATTTTTTTCAACGAATGCAAAAGATTAGGTAGCTCACTTCTGGGACAATTCACCGCTTGGGCAATTCACCTAATAATAATAAAATCGTTCGAAAGGTTGTTTTTTATTTGCCATTATTATTAAAGTGTGTTTTTCTTTGAATTAGGGATGGATTAGGCTTATTGTTTCCTTACGTTAACATCTTTTGTGATAATAATCGTCCTCCCCGTTCGTTTCTATCACACTCAAATTCAGTAGAAATCAGTTTTCACAATTTTCAAGAACACGGGACCCCCGGAGGCGGCTACAAGATCTCCTGGAGCACCGTATCAAATGAATCACATACTTTAAACAGTTCGAACCAAAACGTTTTTAGTACTTCAAACGAAGAGGCAACATATGATATTGAAGTAACGGAATTGAGCTCTCCCGTGGAGGTTCAAAGCAGTAAGCTCTGATAAACATACATTTTAAGCTGATGTTTTCATTGATTCTGTAAACATAAGTATGACATATCTAAATCACCAATACATTGCAACAGTACCAATTTTATTGTAATCATACCTGATACAATTTTATTACATTTCACATGGCCAAAGACAGTCAATTACATTATTTTTTGGTCTCAATTACAAATTACATTTTATATTTTTTGAAGCCTCAATTACAAATTACAAATT
>JAHZNE010001960.1:0-11210 GCA_027744055.1 Callyntrura sp. NNG-2020
GTAATGTATATTATACGTATAATAAAAGGAATAATAACAATAAGTGGTAACAGTATGCACATTCCCAGGGAAAAACTCAACAAACATAATACCTACCTACCACCACCACCACCACTACTCGTCGTCGTCAACGAAGCTGCTTCCGTGCCGGTCTATAGGTACGGCGCTGATTGTGTGTGTGTGAGAGAGAGAGAGAGCCCATCAGACTCGAATCCTCGTTATTTCATACCTGTTCTATATGGTTTTTCGCGTACAAGATTCTCCCTAATGAACATTATCTCCTGCCTGATTTTGAGGGAAAAGGTCCTGGGACAGAAAGTCAACTTCACGATCATTTTGATGACGATATTACCCCACCACTAACAAAATATTTAACAAGCGTTACATGCACGGTTTCCCAGCGAGCTACACTACTACTCGCCCCGGCAGCACAGCAGTAAGATTTTTCAATAGTTATCTGGTCATGACGATTCTGTCATGTCAAGCAGAAAGTACATTGATTATTTTAAATTTCTTATCAGCGATCAAAGAGAGATGAGGAGAGAGAGAGAGAGAGAAGGAAGGAAAAAAAAACAAAAGGTAAAGCTGTTTACGGTCAAATGTTCACTAATGTTCAACACCATCACCAGTTACTCTTCATTATCATTTTTAATCAACTGAAGGAGTCATACTACAAGGTTATTATTGGTTAGAGCATTTAGCTATATAGTAGCTCCTCTCATCCTCATTCCCGTCAGTCTCGGCAACAACACCAAAACTTGGTGGATCGATCCTATGCGGGAAATACTTTACCAAACTGTGTCTCTTTTTCCTTTTTTCACTTCATCAAAAACAGGTGGATGTATAATTTTTTGCTTTCTTTGCGTATTTATCCTTTTATTTATACCTGACCGGCAGCAAAAGCGGGAGAGGAATTGCTCATCGTCATCATCAACACGCATTTAGCACTGCTGCTGCTTATCCGAAGAGATTATTATTATTATTATTATTATATAAAAACAAGAAGCAGGCGTAGTTTTACAAATCAGATTTTCCCCCCAACTCTCTTCCACAGAGGTAGAGAGAGAAAAGATCTTGAATAAGGAAGAAAATATAGGGAACACGCTTAATATCATCTCATATCATCATATTATGAAATCGTACATTAAGCGTCAGCTCTCTGTGAAGAAGAGGAAGGAATCGTGACCGGCTCTCGTCCCGACGTTTCTTAACTAACAAGCCCACCGACCGACAAACAGGCCCATCATTGAAATCATTCACAAAAACTTGGAAAGGTTAAGTATGTGTATACAGGGGGAAAATCAACATTTCTACGATTACACACAGGATTTCGTCGTCGTCGTCCTTTCAGAAGACAGTATCGTCTTCTCAGTCAGGACTGTGTAAATAGATGCCACGTAATAATAATATGATGTGGTTAACGCGCTGATGAACTGCCACGGGTAAGAAGAGTGGCAATGGCAAGCGAAAATTACAGTACGGCATTGTGTACAGGACACTTGGTAAAATTGAGGCGTACGCTGAAACCAGCCCAGAAGAGAAGGAGAAGAAGGATGAGAAAATTAAAAGTGTAATCATCATAATCAAACAGCTAGCCAATAATCACAGCTGTTACGACAGTCATTTGTAAATAAAAAGAAGAAGAAGAATGCACAACAAGCAATTATCAATATTGGGCGATACGACGAAAAATAATAATTTTGACTCTGTGATCTTACCGTTCCGTGTGTGTGCTCGCTCAATAATATTTATCAGAGTAATAATCACGCCAGTCATCTTTATATCCTACCCCGTCCAACTAGCAGCAGACGGAAATTTTTGACTGTGCAAAATTATCTACATGAGACGTCTCTCTAGTGGCCATCTCGACATTTGCTTTTTAGCATCACTGACAGCGACTGAATGGATCAGATTGCAGATTTGCAACAAAAGGTGAAATCATGATGAATGAGTTGCTTTGGGGAAACTAGGCTGTTTCTACTCGTTCTACCATACGCAGCACAGCAGTATGGAGTGCCGCTTGTTCGTACCAGGCTGACTTACTTTGTGACAAGACGGTTACTTACATGCCACATGTTATCAGAAAACGATAAGATACATTTTTTCTAAGACTGTCACTAACGATCTCCTTATCCTTAAAAATATATATAAATCATTTGGGTGGAAAATACAAACACACCGTCAGCCATTCTCAGCCCCACTCTTAATTTTAATGATACTTCATTATTATCAGCAAACAGGGATAAAAAAGACAGACTCTCTGGTACAACATCAAACAGACACTATTAAGATGTGTTTCACCTGCTACTTTGAAAACTCATCATAGTCATCATCATAAAACCCTCTCTCTCTCTCTCCTTGCATGCTTACGCGCACCCATAATAATAACACTTAAACCATTTTCCCTACTTATTTCATCATAGAAGAATGTCAATATTTTATACATTAACAAGTTTACCAAACAAGAGCTCTGCAATAATATGCTGACTACATACCACGTCTGAATCATGATCAGCTAAATAAAAAGCTTCAGGACAAAATTCTTCCAGAAAAACCTGAATTTATATCGGGATTTTTTCCTAATAGATATGCATTGTAAAAAACGAGTAACTGATCTACTGAACAAAAACAAAGCATCTATCTCTCTCTATCGCTCGCTCCCTTTGCAATCTTACACGTTGAAAACACTTCTCTCTCTTGTTCTCCTCATTCTTCTCTGCCATGGTCATCACCGTCATCAACATCATTGCAAATGAAAGAATGAGTGAGCAAATATTTATCTATTTAGCCGTAACGTGTAATGTTGTGGATAAATGGATATTATGAAGTAGGCAGTTTCATAAAGAATGCATTTATGCATACATTAGTAATGTATGTATGTGTGTTACGAATAATCAATATGATTGTGTGTGTGTGAGTGAGTGTGTGTACGCTTTTGTCTCCTTATACCGATATAAACAATGTAGGGACTACAGAATTACCACCTCTCGTTCTGTCTAACCCTATTTATGTAATACAGTCCTAAAACATTGTTGCAAAAGTACCTCTCAGCAGCAGAAGTAGGAGAAGAAAATCAAGATCACAATGTTATGCGCTGTTCATGCTGATGTTATGTTATGTTGTCGTCATCATCATCGGACATGTTGATCAAAATGTTGTTGTCAGTTGAAATCAGTTTTTTTTCGCGTGCCTACTCCACTAGGTTGTAAGGTTGTAAGTACAGACATTACGTTCTACGGTAGGTATTTATTAAAGATTATATAAAACAATTCAAATGTAACTCGTTTCGTTTCTCGTACTTTTTTTGTCTTAACTACATTCTTACAAAGAGGGAGAGAGAAGAAAGAATTACCTGTAGCACAGTAGGCGGTGAGGGTTTTGATACGTTCCGTCACTGCTTCATTATCCCACAAGTTTTTGGGTAGCCTGTGAAGAATATGCTGAACGAAATCACTTGAGACAAGTCCATAAACGTCCCATTTCAGCATTCCCAGAATCATCATTTCCCAGTCCTGCACGAAAAATAGATGAAAATTCCTAATTAATTAACTTTGCAAGTTTACTTAAAAACAAGATAAAAACGCCGGGATTTATTTGTTTTTTTTGTGAGAAGTGCGCAAGGCATGCTGAAAACACATTAAGAACATTTTTTAAATGTTGTAGCCCAGCTGCTGTAAACTGGGTGCCATACTTCACATTTTTATAAGATCGCAGGTTTTATTACACGCATTAATGATGGACTGACTAAATGTTGTAAGAAAATGTACTTTTCATGCTACAGCAATAGCTGTTGTTTTGGCGAACCGGACATTTTGAGTTGTGCCGTCATGAAGCCATCATCATCATCATCATCATCATCATCATCATCATCATAGTGGTGGTGGTAGATAGATGGTTTCAGGAGGCAAATAATTGTTTAATTACCAGAGCCGTGCATGCAAAAGCAGTTTGCACACACCACACCGTTTACGCCGACTAAGCTTAACTTTGAGTATTTTCAGCTGTAAAATGTATGTTTGCTCAGGCTATCATCTCCTGCAGAAATAACGGAAGCTGATTTTCATTGATACTTTAACTCAAATTCCTTTCAAGTCGTGTTGTTTACATATTTACCCTCTATTACACTCCACAAACACGTAATTCGTCCAACACGCGAAAACGGTTGGACTATCCTGAATGTAGTCAAAGCACTACCAAAACGGCAAATAATTTTGCCACCGAGCAAGTGGACATAAAAGTGGGGTTAAACACACTCAATCGCTTCTCTCACCTGTCTCTTATCAGACAAATTGTGATAATGATGAGGGGCTACGCCACATACATAGCAAATATGATTCGCTGACATCCTCTATTTATACTACAACAGGTAATAGCTCAAACTACAAGACATGCAGCATGCAAAACAAAGGGATTACAACTTTTACAACACCAGAGAGTTGTTAGCCATTCTCCCCGTTGCCAGCGACCACTACTACTGGATTGACCATTTAGATTGTTTAAATACATGCACGCACCGACTATTTATATTATTATTATTGTGTATTTAATAGTATGTTATGTCGAGTCTTCAAAGCAAATGACTGATAACAATGACATCATTATTACATCATTATTTCGGTTTTTACAGTTTAAACCAGTAGTGTAGTCTAGTACTACTGGTAGCAGCTAAATCTCTCTGTCTGTACCACGTCGTCCCCACAAACCGTGCGTAAACATTATTTTAGCCTAAAGTTGCTGCGCAGAGGAATTCCAATAGAAATAATTCAAAAGAGTTAATGAATGGAATCATATCTAGTCACAATCATTGAAATATCCATGTAGCAGCACACAGCAATAAACGTTAATCAAGTAAGTACCCTGGTCTGGTTGTCGTTGTTGGGATTTTGAGATGATGTGTGTGTATGTGTGTATGTGTCTGAGAATTGCAGAGAGGTTCTCAGCAGCAGTAAACCTAATAACCTGTACGCACGCATCTAATAAAATTTAAAATATTACCAGCCATCTTCCTCTTCTCGAGGTTGCTTTCTTCTTGATTTAAGGAGAACGTTCATATACACACATTCTGTCTCTGACTCCTTTGCAAAGTTCACGTCCAAACCATTGGGAAAAGAAACTTGGCAGGACTAATCAGCATAAAGTAGATTTGGAGAAGATTGTGTTCAAAGTTAAAGACAAAATAATGATCAACCTCGTGATCTTCTTCTCGATGTATGCTATTCTTCATCGTGTGTGTGTGTGTATACTTTTGGCTAAAGAGATAAGTGCGTACATGGGATAAATGAGGGGGAAAAGTGGTACAAGCTTGAAAACTGAAATTGGATTCAATTCTGTCTTGTTTTCAACTTCCTTCTTTTATAATAGGTCCATTTTCTCTCTCTCTCTCTCTCTCTCTTCCCTCCTTCTCCATAATTTAAACCATATATTTATTATTGCATTTATATTTATTTGCATGGAATTTGGTGTAAGCCGCAATATCTGTAATCTGTATAATGTTGATAATCAGAGAAGAAGTACAAGGAGCCAGTTTGCATAAAACTCCAACAAATAGGGAGGTACTCTCTGCCTCTACCCAGGCCATTAGTCAATAGCCTAGGCATGTAGTATAGTACACGAAAACAATAAGTAATTTCATTGATTTTAACAAGGTATTCATAAATTTGCTTATGACTGCCTCTTCTCTCTGGCCAACAGCAGCAGCAGGCTACTTTTAGAATGGATACTTTTCCTCTGCTGCTGGATTTATTTGTGCTATTTTCCCTGTGCAGTAATAATGAGATGTAACTAGGTATATTGTATATAGTTGAATTGGGAAAATTTTCTAACATTTTTGGTTATGGTGATAATACGAGAAAAATACCACATCCTCCACAGCTTTGGCATGATATTGTTATCTAGAGACCGCTGTATGCATGTGTACATGTGTGTGTGTGATGAAAATATCCACGGAGCAAAGAGCGGAAATGTGATTTGTTAGTTTAACAAAGTCTCTCTTCTCTGATGATGATATATATAAAAACGTATAAAATGACATTGTGCTCAACCATAAAATATTGTTATCAAAATAGGTACATATACAACATCATGGGGCCACAAGTATGAGCGGCTTTCATCATTTTTTCTTTAAAATCGTTGAATCGAGTTGTCGTCGTTGCCAGCATAATGTACACATCACTGGAAGACTCTCATTCATTACTAATAACCGTCAGCGGGTGTATATGTATGTCAGTAATGCACCACTTTAAAAAAGATATTTTTGGTAAAAATACAATTCAATGTGTGTTCGATTTTAAATTGCAATGAATGGTCAAAAGTCACAAAGCTGAGGATGGATTAGCATCACCAATAAAGTGTCTACCACCACACAACCCTAAACAAGAGTTGCTTTGGCATAAACCATATTCCCTGTTCTAGATATTTATAAGACCTTTCTTTTTTCTGTCAAAGGCAATAAAAAGCTTCCACAAATCTTTATTTTTAGGCGGTTTCTCCGTGTGTGTCTACCCAGCATACACACTCATTTTTCTATAAAAAAAATCCAGTAAAACAACGGACAATATACTTTAACCCAACCAGGGCACTCTGTCAAAAGGGAAATTTTAAAAACGCCACGCATAACAATCAAGGTACATGTACGTTTAGGGGAAAATCTAGTTTAAACTTGAGTGAAAAGATTACATGGCACATTGAGACGGTTAAAAGAGAAAAGTAACAAGGAGCAATCAACAGCTAATACGATAGTCGACTAATTGGTCACTAGTAACAGCAGAAATAATAATAACAATAACTCTCTGGCAATACATTTTTTTTCAAGGAAACTGGCTTTGTTGAGTTATTGGGTTGGGCACTTAAAATACCAGTTGAATAGTTCATATATTTTGTACACAGGGCCTCTGTTGTTTCTAATCTCTTACTCTGTGTTTAACAAAAAAAACACCACACCAGCAGCTAGTAAATTATAAAAGGTACCTACATTTACATGCACTGCCCCGCACTCACACAACATAAACGATACTACATTATTTCGTACATTTTTTCAAAGGACACACAGTTGAGAAAAGGAGGAAAGGCACAGCACGAAACGAGCAAGTGACTGTCGGGAAGTTTAAATGAACAAGAGAGAATTATGGAGGATTTCTTGGAAAACTGATCTGAAAATTGTACCAGCAGAAGCATCATCATCATCATCAGCAGCAACAACAACAACACTAGCAGCCCATCCGTCCGTTTATTTCATCCTCATGGGGAAAAAAGGTAAGTGTTTTGAGCTGATCACGCAAACTGTGTACAAGTTTGATAAATAAAAGTGTGTGTATACATTGAAAATAGGGACGTTATATATGTAGGCACACTAACATTGCGTACGAGGACTTTATATATGCATATACCTATACCTATACAACTACACATTCATGATCTGCTACTCATAAAAAATATAAAAACGAAGCCGAGTTAAACGCACATACAGACCTACATACAGGGTTTGTAACAACATACAGCTAACTAGAGCTATTCTTCTTTTTCTCTTATTGCTCCAAGCTGTGTGGGACAAAGGCAGTCAACTTTTGCATCACACATACCTACATTCACTGCTGAACAGACACACAAGTTTTTTTTGGGGGAAACGGCCTTATGTTGCCGCTGCTCCTGTTGATTCACACACGGAGACAGGGAATATTTTACATTTCAGAAGGAAACAGCAAAAAGGAGCCTTTAACGAGAGAGAGAGAGAGAGAGAGAGAGAGAGAGAGAGAGAGAGAGAGAGAGACTCACCCTACATCATGCAACAAACTTGGAAAACTGCCTAGGTATATCATCAATTCCCATCACTACACACCTATATCTACCACCTCCAGAAGAAGCAAAAGAGCTCATCACAGCAAGAGTCTTCCCATGAATGTTTTTCGGAAGAAAATAAAAAAGGAAGGAGTGCAACTTTTGTCTAGCACGGTTGCTGCAGTAAAAATACCAGAACAGAGGCACTTCACAACTGCACCGGATTATGACATGGCAATAACTGATTATTGCCATATAGTCAGATGTCCGCGTAGATAGGAGGCAATATAAAAAAAATGATCATCCTGGTGCACAAGGGTAGCTTGCTGGACGGGTTCGGTATAATAAGGGTTGTTGGTGGTGGTAGCAGCGGAGAGGATTTGGATGTCGTGTAGGTTTTTAAGGGTTTACGCAAAGGCAACTTTTTTCGTGATGGTGGGAATGAGGAAGCGACAAATAGAATGTAGATGTTCTACATACAAAATGTTTGAAGAAAGGGATCATTGATTAAAAAGTAAAATGGAAGGCTATATAATGAATATATGCATTTATTGTACCAGTTGAACAGGCAAGTCATGAAATGTGGCAACGATAACAATGCAGCAGTATAAAAATTATATACGAATGTCCAAGTGTGTGCCACCCCCCGAAAAGAAATAAGTCTTTGCAGGAAGCATAATTTGAGTTGGTTGTGTGTTTGAATTATTACAACAATGTCGAATGCCCATGGAATATTCACAGCAGTGGCGTGGACGCATACGGATTTAAAAGGGAGCACTGCGGTTTTTACCCCGCAATTTGGAGTTTACTGCGCGGAGAAAATTTTTAGATGCGGTGAATTGGCATTGCATAAAGTCTGCATATGGCAGAACACCCCTCGCTTAACCAACAATATTAAAAGAGATGAACGTCAGAAAAAAAGTACAGTAAACTGTGCAGTAAACGGTATATTGACCCATGTAAATCTTTCAAAGCATCTCTGTCGAGGAAAAGTACTCGTCTATTCAGCGATTGACTTATTGACAGGCGAGCATTATTATTATCACCATCTGCATATTTGGTACCTCGACATCATAGCAAAATGAGTGGCATGAGAAGTGAATGCGTTTTCATTATGAAGAAGTGCATGATGAAATATTGAATAAAAATAAGCAATCGTGTGTTAATCATAGTTGTCGCTGGAGTAGGGTAGACATGGGTTACAGCACACACGTATACAGAGGTTAAGCTAATGAAAGATTATAAAAGAAAAGGTCTTACAAGAAGTAGGTCCGGCGAAACACTGTTGGCTGTGTAATATGACAACCGCTGTGGCGTAATTGTAGTTCCTGTAATTTTTGAACTGATAAGGAGGCAAACGGCACCAAGTAGTTGAAATTGCGTACGATTAATCTTTTGCATTGCGAGAAAGTTATCCATGTATTGTACAGCGCGAAGAAACACGGGTTCCTCCATGTTTTCCTCCTCACAAACCTGAAAGATGAAAACGCGGCGTTACACCAGGTTTCCCGGAAGGGTAAAAAACTACCTTTCGGTGTGACCATGCATATAGCTTGTAATTGCTATTTGACATTTGATGCTGTATAAAGAAAAGAGTAAAAAACAGGAAAATGTTTTACAAACCTCAAACATCCACAGGGTTATCGCGTTCCTCATCATCGGAGTAATGTCATCCTGCAGAATTTTAAAATAGTTGGGAACACTGACTTGCCGTTCCTCCATGCGAAGCATGGATTGGAAAACTCTGGGATCATCCACAATAGTCGGATCTGTGAAAGCCAACTGAGGTTTAACTCTGGACAAGTCCAACTGTGCAGATAGCAATCTTTTGTCCCGAATTCTGGATGCGATTTCAGAGTCCATGTCCGGCGACTCTTCCATCATCTCCTCGGAGCACGCCAAAAGGTTTGCCATTGTGTCTCTTGTAAGCAGTATACCCAGCACAAGTCAAGAGTCAAAGCACACAGAGTGCAACGTTTTCTGGGGCTACTATACAAAAGTCAACTACTCTGCACAGGACACACTGTCTTTCACTCGAAACAAAGTACAGGTCTACCCAGTAGTCAAATCTGTAGAAGCAATTCGTTTCACTTACTTTCCCACAAATCGTGTTACTGTTTTCCTAAAATACGCATCTTCCCCGCATCACTGTCACCACCACAAGCACAAAGAAAGTAAGAGGAGCGGTGCAGTTTCCAAGAAAGCTACGCCGTTTACAAGTTTCCCCACTCTTGCTCAACGAAATCAAAACCACTGCTTTCTCCTCTCATACGAATTAATTACCCCGGTTGCAAGCTAGCATGTACTTTGGCAGAAAGTGACGCTTATTTCCCCAGACGTTGGATCTTCGTAAACCTACCTACAGCTCTGCTACACAGACACAGACACGGGGCAAAACAATGTTCTTGTATGCAGTGGTGTAGTAGTAAGTTCTTATCTAGTATAAAATAGCATACGCTTATTGCATGTAGTAGACGACAACGGGTTTTGAGAGATCCGCTCTCCACGAGGTATGGACCATCACTACCACAACTTGGCTAGAGAATGCTTGCTAATATGCTGGTGAAGTGAAACCTAACCATCACAACAAATGGTGAAGGGGATACTCAAACAGGAGCTAACTAGAAGCCGTGGATCATCATACAACATACCATCATCATCACAAGAACTGGTAGGTCTGTTTTTTCCAGAGTGGCAGCAGTGGGCTTCTTTACTTGCCTTGCCACCCCAATTCCCATACCAACAGCAGCCGTCAAGAATTTGAATGGATGGGGAAGAGAGGTAACATCACTCTCTGGCCGGAGAGAAGCAACAAGCTTTATTTAGCATGTGTGTGTGATAAAATGTTTGCTGGGCTCGTAATAATGTACAGGGGTATGTGGATGTGTGTGTTGAGAAAATTTCTTGGGGTCTTCTAATCAACAAGAGCCTTCATGCGATGATGGTAAGCTGATGATGATGATGGTGGTGCGAGGCTCATCCTCTAGCTCTAGCGCGCTCTCTCAGAAACCTACTCGCGTAATCTTAAATTTGTGAGTTGTCAGCTTTGTTCACCAGTTTGGACTGCTCTGCAGAAATGGAATATAGTTTCGTGTGAGGAATGAGGCTGGGTACAAAGTTGGTATTTTCATACACGGGATGTTATGCCAATTTTAAAAATGTTAAACTGCTTTGGAGCCTGCACCATTCATTCAGGTCGATGAGGAGGACTGCGAACATTTTTCCAAATGTAAAACAGTAAATAAAAATGATATTTTTTCGTGGATGTAGCACAAAAACTGTTAAATCGTCCCTGTTTTACTCTACTTTGCATTATGTACATTCATGCAAACAATGACTTTATTAAAGAGAGAATACTACAAAATGTACGTTTCTTTATTCAAGTTTTGTTGTTATTGACCCCTTTAAAATTCATGTTCAATTTGCATTGATGGAGG
>JAHZNE010001962.1:0-26943 GCA_027744055.1 Callyntrura sp. NNG-2020
AACAATTGCCAACAGTGCAACGAATTTTTGGAAAAAAATCGATAACATATTTATGAATCACCACTCCGAAACAACGGCGTCAGGGTATGCTTGGCGACTGAAGCAAGGGATACGGCCTGTAATTCCCAGGTTAGTCTAAAGCATTTACCTCGATTGAATGTATATAATTCCAAAAAAGTAGGAAATAGCAAGTAATTAAGCTACCGGTACTCCAGGCAAGTTCATCAAGATGTCCAGGATGATGAAAGCATTTTCGCCCTTATTATGGACTCGCGAGAAATTGGTTCATAAAGACATCATGACAACCGGGACCAGTAAAGCATCCGCTTATGTAAAATGAGATGTGGTAAACCTTTTAGTGCTGAAAGGTCAAAAGTAATTTAAAAGGAGGTTGTAGTTATTTCTCCTTGATAATATTCGTTACACAAATAACTTCAAAGGAAACTTATTTCAAATTTAAAAGCAGCTTTCTCGTATTTTTTATACTTTCGTATAATACTACGTGAAGTGTTTCATGTATAATCAGTAGCACTAAGAGTATATATACAAGAAACGTTAAAATTTGAAACAAGAGTTTCTTCATGCGATCTGCATATAGGTGTATAAAACAAGATATATAAACCAGGGACGATGGCTAATATGGCGTCTTTCCATAATGTATCCTGTGCTAACACTTCTTTAAAAACATAATGTCCGGTTTTAAAATAGGAACGAAGAATCTTCTTCCAACAATAATATTTAATTTATTTATTAATTAATTTAATTTAATAATCTTTTGTTAAAAATGTGTCTCGTTATGTGTCATTGTAATCTTTTCAATAAGTTGACTCATCGTTTGCTTCTACTTGTTAAGTTGAAAATTCATCTACTTTATTTTCCATCCTGCTTAATATTGTTGGATGTGCAAATAGTATCGTTTTCATGATGGTATGTTTGAACCTAGTCCAATACCAAACTTTATTTACGCTGCAAATTATAAAAAAGTATTCAATGTGCAGCCCAAGCCCAGTAAACAAAACCAACAAGCAAAGGCATTCAACGACTGCACCGGGAATGGGCCAAATTTAGTACTAACGTATAGATTATGATCCATAAAATCTGATGGTATCGGTCCCCTAATTGAATGGATTCATGGGTGATCCAACGTGTTCACCAAGATTTTAAGACTCCTTTTCGTGAATTCTGTAGAAATCCTTATGTGATTTAACATGGAAAACTGAAAGTGAGAGCTATGCTTCTGGAACGATTGATCATTTTTTGTTGCATCTTCGGTTGGTTTACATATGTATTTGTTATATGACACTGACAAACAGTGAGTTTAATAATACATAAAACTGTTAGCTTTTATAAATGAGTGACTTTTCATTGAAATTGTACGTCTATACAAAATTGAGAATAATATAAAGCTTAAATGGCAAATTTTACCAGACCAGTTGCACTGAAAGCACATTCTAGCTGAAATATTCAATGTGAAATATCACTAAATTATAAAATTCGTTCGCATGCTATAAATATAACACTTCAACGGCTCCTAGCGATGAAGGTTGCGGTTGTGGGGTTCAATTGGGCTTCTAATAACTCCCACAATTACCATGGCACATTTTCTGATAAATAAAATTCCACCAGTGACGACCAAAGCAAGTAAAATGGCGGACAAGACTAAGAAAGTAACATCTGTGCAAAAACGAATAGATTAAAATACATCTAAAAATTTGCTTATTATAAACATTTTGTAACTTTATTTACATTTGTCGTCACCAGAATCGGGATGGGACAACCAGTTGTAAATCCAATTATTATTTCCCTCAACCCAGTACATGGGCAGACACACGTTCATGAGAGTATTACGTTCGGAAGATGGGACTGCAAAATAGGGCGAAATATTTACAGAATTGCCGCTTTGAATGAACATCTAAATGAAAATACATTATTTTACCTGTTGCAAACCAAAAGCTTCTTTCCGTTGTTCCGGGGTTTGGATAAGCCTGTAATTTATTATCGCGCTTATCATGGTCGTAGCTAAACGCAAATCCAGAAATGAATTTGCGAAGGAGAGAAGCATCACTATAGCCAGTGAAGCTGACATTTACGAAAAGGAAAGGCGACTTAACTTGCAAGACGTAGAACATTTTAAACGCAGTTCTCCAAACAATGTTAGTGTGATTCCATGGATATGGTTTTTCATAAAACTTCTCGCTCCCTTCTATGTAGCGATTTTTACGCTGAAATATTACACAATTAATTATTACTTTGGTACCTTTAAAATCGGTTGGGTAAACACGCGATAGATGCGATACAAATAAAATCAGAGTTATCTTACTACTTTGTGATGACTCAATTGTACATGAATTGATGTAGGATACGCCGTCAAGTGCTGTAATAACAGCGTTGTGATTCCTGGCCGAGATATGTTATACGCCAGCGGAAGTTTGCTGGCACCAAAATGTCCAAGATGTTTCTCGTGTGAAACTACTGTCACAGTAAGCAGAGACAATGAATCCTTGTGCGAGAGCCCAAATGGAGAAAATTTGTTGGATGCTTGAGAAAATAGGTTTTCACATTCTATGGTAATAGTTTTGTGAAGAGCCGAGGTGTAGTTTTTGTTTTTGAAACCAAACGAGCTGTTTGTGAGAGATAGTTGCACTAGAAGCAAAATTATAAGTTTGGAAGAGGGTGTCATATTGGTGGGATGGAAATTTACGAGCGTGTATTGACTGAGCAACATCTGGATAAGGAGTGACAAATACAGTAGACAATTTTATGTTTAGCGTCTCATTTGTGAATTTAACAATTTGACGTAGATCCTCTTTGATGTCTGCTTGTGGGGATTCAAGCAACGTAAGGGTGTGT
The DNA here is from genome assembly GCA_027744055.1 of Callyntrura sp. NNG-2020. Lineage (NCBI taxonomy): Eukaryota > Metazoa > Arthropoda > Collembola > Entomobryomorpha > Paronellidae > Callyntrura > Callyntrura sp. NNG-2020. Next base: position 2,851 of record JAHZNE010001962.1, read on the forward strand.
ATGCTCCAAAAGAGAATCTAATACCTATAGAGCAAATTTTTATGCAAATGCATATTTATAACGCGTTCTTCGATTAACCTAAGCTTACGTAAGCATCCATATCACACTAAAATAAGGTATTTGAGAGGCATTTATTCTGTCATATTTTGCATTTTTTTCGTTTTCTTGCATATTTGCATATGTAATTAATAAATTGCATATAAAGCGCGTATATACTGCATTGTCCAAAAATTTGTATATTTTCCCAAAAACCAACACAAGAAATGGCATAAATTTTGCTGGAAAATGAAGTCAATCAATACTGTATTACAAAAGTTGACCAAATAATTTTAATGTATATACGCAAAGTTAAAAATAAACATTGAATTATTATAAATTCCTTAATTTTGCGTTATTCTTTTCTGTAATTCCAGTGTTGTCCTTCATTTTATGCTTGAGCCATTAATTTTGATAAATTGCTTTAATTGGAACTTTTAAAAAGGGATTAAAAGAAATCATTCATCCTTCAACATATTGCAGAAGTATCAAATTTTGGGCTACAAATTCAACAATTTAAGTAGTAAACATGGCATTGGAATGTAAAGCAATCACGAAATGCTGACAGGACAATTTAGCCTGTAATTCTAAATAATTTGAATGGTAACAAATAGATCTTTTATATTCGAAGTAAAGATTAAACATTTAGAACTAGTGTGAGCATTAAGCATGTCAACACTTAGAATTTTAAAATCTGACCTTTGACTTCAGTCAATTACTGTTTTAGTATGAACACATGCTTTTAAAGTGTCATATTGAATTACGTTATTTATTCATTTATTATTTTTACATCATTTAAAATAAATACAATGTGAGTCCATACAGTTGCACTGAAGTTTTCCAAATCGTGTTTTCTAAGCGCATTACACAATTGCAAACCAGAAATTATCTTGCATAATAGCAAGAGCATTTTGTAATTTTCAGTTATTACTAGTTCCCTTCATAGAATCGCAAGCTCTAATTTTTACTTGCATTCATTTTAACTGTTTATATTGCACGTTTTAAAAAAAAGTGAGTTTTGTTTTTGCATGCTTTCTAGTATATTTTGTAGACTGTTAATGCATATATATGCGCATATTTTCCTCATTCATAGTGCATAAAAGTTTACTCTATATTTATAACTTTTACAAGAGAAAAAGAAAAATAAGTTGATTGCTATGATAATTTAAAGGTACGCAACCCTAATTTCTTCCATCGTATGGCTAGGATTTAGTTTGACGGTGGTATGTGATGCATACAATACTTTCACCGTACCTACAAAGCTGGTGCTCAGTATGACTAAGACGACAAGATTAAAATTAAACGCATGTTTATAATTCCATAGCGAGATACGCTAGAATCACCAAGTTGAAAGTTTGGAAGGGTGAAAACTCTTAGCTAAAAGCATAGTGAAATCGTTACAGCGCAGCAGAAACGGAGTAGCATCACATTAAATGAACACGTGTGGTTCATTTTATGACGTCTCACGTCCAAAAAAGATAATAATTTCACACTGTAATCATGTTTATGTACTTAACTGTAACTGATGTAATACATAAATTTAAATAATCTTCAATGATTAAAATAAATGAGAATATTGAGCATATAAATTCCACGAACAGTATAGTTGGTGGAAACCAATGTGATTAAATTAACTTACGGTTATTATATTCATTTTTAATTACTCCTGTATTAGAAATTAATATGCGTGAGAAGTCTCAGGAAATTTTATGTCATGCTCGTCATTTCAATTTTTTTGCAAATCTATAACAGGAGAAACTTCTTCACCACCGCGTGCACTTATTAAGCTGAGCTCACGTTGGTAGACAGTTATTTGCCAGAGGCTATAGCTGGAGATCTGATTTCCTCGTTTTGGATATTTTCTCATTTAATCAATTGAAGTGTACTAAACCAACCAAGGGGTGTAAGTATGCATGTTTGTAATTGTGTTCTCATTTCTCGTACCAAAGCCTTTGCAAGAAAAGAACACCGAATCCAAGCTTTGTGGGTAGTGCTGTGAGGATTTGACGACGGTTACATTTTGGCAAGCAGAGAGAAAACTTTCCTTGCAGACCCACGTTTTTGTATATAATTATCACCAAAAGAAATGGTTATAGTGGTAATGAAAGATAGTGGCAATGCAAAATAAATGTTATAGTTCTGTTTTATATTATAATTGAAGTGGGCAGAAGTAACCCAAAAAGGAACATAGGTAAGAAAATCTGTTGGTTAAAAATGAACAATGTTGATGTTTAGTGTAATGAATAACGTAAAGCAGAGCTTTTGCCTTTTAGCAATAAACAAATCACATGTATTACATACTAAAGATATACACCTGGTTACGTGGATGTATATTCAATGAAATGACGGTGATGCCAAAATTATGGAAAGCACTTATTTAGTTCTATTAGCGTTAAAAGCTGAAAATGAACCGTATTAATCTAATTACTGGAAAAGTCCCTATCATAGCTGTGGTTTGATGTTTTTGTGTTATTTATAAGTCGTTTCAAGAAAACTTCAGAAAGTCTGTTTGTAAAGAGTTTGAAAAACGTAGTTCAAAGTGAAAAAAATTCAGTTCTGCTTTTATTGGTTGAGATGATAATAAGCTTCATGCATCGTAATAAGAAATAATGAAAAACTCGGGTACTAGTATACTAACATGTTCCAGCAATATATTTCATGCATTTTGGATTTGCGTAACATGGATCAGGGGCTTCAGAAATAGTGAGTAACCATGTTGTCTTATTGTCGTTACAACAAATGTAACATAAAAACTACTTTTATAGAAGGAACATCTTTCTGAACATTTTCTGAAGATTTATTTTATATTTTGTGTACACATGATTAACAAAAAGAAGCACGATGGCAAAAACAAAAGCGATACACAAACTGGATGTTGGTGTTGTCGGTACTTCTTGAATATTTATTTTTTTGATTTGTTCGTGTTTCTTCTTGCTTCCGTTCTCTACGCAGTTGATTTCCTATATGGTAAGTATTGAAATGACAATGTCACATGACCCTAATTTTTGCAATCTCCCAGTTGTCCACTTCACGTTAAACGAAGGTACCACAACAAAACTATTGATGGTAGTACAAATAACTTTCAAGCCAGGTAAAGAACGACCGTAAGGCTTCAAGTAATCTACAATGTTTGAAATGGTGAATCATATGTTTAAATTTCAGTTCAAAAACTCCTAAAAAATTGAAAAGCTTCAGAGCAAAAAAGAGTATCAATTTGGTATCAAAATAATTGCTTACAAACACGCTCCCTCTGTAACTCAAAAAATGTCGGGTGGTAGGAAGTTCTCACCATCTTCGCCTGCCAGTTTATTTACTTCATGTTTGGGGATGCGTTAATTAACGTTGATATTTGAAGTAGTGCTAGACAACTGCAGAGCATAAACCTTACGGACCAACTGAATGGCTCATCACTGCTGCACATAATCAATTCAACAGCAGGGAATTATATGGCTGGAAACCGAGAGCATACCCAAAAGATGCCGAAAGCAACTTTTACCAAATTATTAAGAGGACTCGTGATAATAATAGGTATAAATATCATTTGAGTTTTTTGAAGTACTGCTTTTATTGAACGTCCCTTCTTGTGTCTAATTTTTTCTCAGAAATTTATCTCATTATATGTCCCGCGAAATTGAATTTTAGTTTGCTTTTACATGCCAAGTTGGAAATTTATTTCTTTACTTTTACTTTCTGTATAATAGGATTGATTCATAACCGTAAGTGTAAACTTGCTAACAGTACAAACTGTGTTTACTTGGAAAAATCTTAAAACATATTCCATACACAGACCAACACAAACAACCCAGCAAGCGAAACGATGAATTAAGTGAACGTAGTATCTAATTAGTTGGCTGCGTGTTCCAGTTTCCCTAAGCTCATGATTGGGGTAGATGAAAAGTCGTTGTAAAATGTTTTATGCTTAGATAACATCTTCTGTTCAGTGCTGATGTAAGGGTCTTAACATTATGTACAACATGGTAATCATTGCCTTATATAGCAAAAAGAACGTAAAAATGCTTTTACCAAAACCGAAGCAGCCAATGCAGAGAATTATAGAATCAACAGAACTATGCTGTACTGATATAACCTTAAAACTCTATAATGTAGATATTTCTGAAGTTATTGTTGGGTTGTTGGTTGCAGTAAACAAATCCGAATGTGTTGAGCTGGTTTTAAATATTATTAACCATTTATTATAATACAGTTATTACAATTATTTAAGTTATCTTAGAGAACGTATATATATTTTGTTTTAACTTTCTTCCTTACAAGAACTATCTTACATTTATTGACTAACAGAAATTATGGCTGAGAAAGGTTGTTCATATAAAAAAGTTAAAATAAATGCTAATATTATGATTTAGCAGATATTATTTTCTTTTGCACGTTGTGAAGATGTACGTAGTTTTCGTACATTTGTCTCCACTATGAACATTCTGCTAGACTGAATTGTGAAATAATCAAATGTTGTGTATGGTGTAGTTATAGTATATACGTAATAGCTGTGATAATTTTATAGTTCTAATTTAACGATTTGAAAAAAATGTACTACACGGTGCCTACATGCATGTTCACTATTAAATTGCAGCTTTGTATCTGCAGCGCAAGTTATCAGCGCATTCGCATACGAATTCCCATGTTAGACTATGTCAAGGAACACATACATATTTATCAAATATGAGCACAACAAAATAATCAACACATACATTACATACATATTTACTTTAATCATGAAATATAAGATAGAAAAATACAACGTAGCACACTCTTGCACTTCTCTATTTCTTCCTGCCAATATTAATAAGATGTACCCAACCCTCCACGAGCAAATACAAATGAAAGTGCTTAATAAAATTTTCAGCAGCTTTATTGTAATAAGTAAACCTGTGACAGCATACATACCTTAACATTAATTATGAGATATACTATTAATACTTTAAATACAGTAGCTTTCGGTAAACGCAACGTAACTCACCCAACGTCATATCATCTTCGTTCGTGGGCGTTTTCTGTGTATGCTCAAAATCATTGTATATCACCACTGTCTTAATAAAAATTGGTGGCATGTCCAAGCATAATTTAAAAGTTTGATGTTCATTTCCTTAGCCGATAATCAAAATAAATGAATAATGAAGTCCCAATTTTCAATTAAAAATTAAATCAAATTTAAGAAGTATTACCTATTTTCCTTGTTTTTCCTTCTATTACTTCTTTTAGTTCAAAGTCCAGTTTCCAATTTCCTTCATTGTTTCCCTTGTAATTTTCATTAGAACGGAATACTTCAAATATTGTCGTGTAGTTTGCAACATTGTTGATAATCAAATTTTCCTTCCATGATAGATCATGTTCTGTCGCAAAATAGATTTTCAAAACGAAGCAGATATTATGCCTGTGTTGCAAGTTCACCTGGGTAGACGGTGATGCCTGGCTTTTCTCAATGTTCTTGTGCTATTAAAATAAAATATTAAATTATAATCTTGTGAATTTGAACCACCGTAGTGCATATGTTTAAATCGGTGCATAATAAGTGAAAAAGAAAATGTAACTTGTTGTACCCAAAAAACATCCATAGAAGCAGAATATATCGATTTACAACCGGTATGCAATGCTACTTCTTTTATGTCTTGAGTGGAACAACCTAGTTCTAAAAATAGCAGCATTTTAATGTTGTCTATGTTCAGTAAATGCGAAGGGAATTGATGCTCACGATACCGTTACCTGGGGTAATTATTGCCATATAAATTTGGGCGAATGGGTCACCGTCCGCAATACTGAATGGTATTCTAGTAGAGTTAAAAAACCACTTTTTGCACTTAGTTGTAACGTGGTTTAAATCAACTAATTCTTCAGGATCTTCGATAATTTTGCTTGTAGCTGTGACGACGGGAAATAACAAAGTAAGAGCTAAACTAATAAAGCAATATAATGGACCCATTATTCTTCTTAGTTAATCAAAAATGACTTGATTGTTGATGTTGAAAATATGTTCGATTGACGAGAAATCCAGATGAAGAATAAATGGTAAGATTTATGGTGTCTAATCTCTTGGTCAACGCCAAGTTGGTTGTTGACTGGCCCACGGGTTCTACAATGCATTAAGTAGATATGTTACTACAGGGTGGTGGTCGATAGACTACGTGACTGTGTTGCAAAATCGTATGCGTTACAGGTTGTATAATTCAGAGATTTACGTGCACCAGGTGATAAGTGATCCGGTCTTTTAGAATTGCATATATATTAGACTTCAATGTGGGTTGTAAATACAATAATTAACGATGAAAGCAAGAACTGATTTAAATGTTGGTTATCTATAACGACTACGCAATCTCGTTCATTAATTATCGGTTATAATGTTAAGGCGTTTATATTGTGCTGGATTAGTAGCCGTTAGACCTTGTATTGTGAATGTCGGAAGCTCTAGTTTTAGATCCGATGAATCGGTTACCATCATGGGATCTGGTGGTTGACAACAACTGGTTCCGGTATAACTTTCTTGAGTATAAATTTTGCCAATGATCTGCGCATTCAACAAGCAGTGTACGAGGACTTGACTGCTTTAGATGGAACTTGTTGCAAATAACTTACTCTTAAAAGCATCAATGTTTTACCAGGGATACAAAAAGACGAGAAGAGAAAGTGGCCAATAATTGAATTTCTGTGGCGAAGTTCTACAAGGAAATAGTTGCAACTGCTATGTACAACTTGTCTTAATTTTAATAAATTCTAAAAATTCTAAACTTTGCGGAATTGAATAGGGTGCGAATATTTATATTATCAAAACAAGGGTTATAAATAAAATTGTCTAATACATCGGTTGCAAGAAGAAACTGTTAGTATTATGTATATGTAAAAATTTATTAGTATGTAGCCGTTGCAAAAGGCAATTCAGCTTAATATTTAAAATTTCAGTACAATAGACAGCTTGCAAATTTTAAACGTTGATGTTGGAATAATTACAAGTGACACAACTGACTATAGAACCGTGGGAATATTGTCAGGGTACACAATACCTAATTTATTTGCAGCTGGCAGAACAAATGTTTACCTTGTTAAGTACAAACATTTTCTTGCTCTTGAAGTCTCGACATATTAGTATACCATGTACAATATACATTTGTATATACTACACATATTTAACCTATGGGTACATTGAACCAAAATTATGTAGAGAAACGGTACAGTTACGAATTTATGGTTCAACTAAATATGTGACTACGTTAAATGCCTATGTCCTGACCGTGTGTGAAAATACATATTTTGTGTCTATATTTGCAACAGCTAAGTTTGCGTCGTAATATGAATATTTTTGCGTTTGTTACACTAATAACTTTCTTTCTGTCTTTGTTGTTTTTACTGTTGTTTGTCGAAAGAATTACTATTTTTATTAAGAAACATGAAAAACAGTAAAAGTTGTCCACATTTGACATCTACAAATGTGGTTTATCAGTCGGATCAATAAGCCGATATGAGTTTAATAGTACGTTTCCCTTGTTCATACCATAACCTCTCACGTACGGAGTAATACAGACCACTCCCACCACACATGGGTTAAAATTACCCTTTTTATTTGACCGTGAGTTCAAAAATGGGACATTAAAAAACGAAGTACCACTACAACTATGCAGTCGTTCTCATAATGCCCTATTTTTGAGCTAGCTATAAAATCAAAAGGGAACTTTCACCCTATCAGTGGTACAAAGGAGTGCTCTGTATTTACTTGAATATAAAAGACTGCTATAGGGTATACTGTTTTTTACTATCTGTACAAATTGCAAATGCACTTTGCAAAAAGGTTGCTTTTGCCGTTACATTTAGAAAGTCAAACCTCCCTCATGCCATAAAAGATAATTTAATCAGACTGCTTTCCTTTTCTTTGTTTATTCATTCCAAACCCATCTCCTGTCAACCCTGATAAGGTGTACTTGTACATTTGTACATGTATTTATGTTTCAGGTTCATATTTCATTTGCGTTATGAGACGGTAATAAAAATATTGAAAGATGAAAAAAATTATGAGATAACTAAGGAAGATGAACTGAAATTTACTACTGTTTTTTCTTAAATTTTGTCCTGATGAAGATTAGAGATTCTATTCGAAAGCTTGACAATAAAAAATTTCCTTTCAATTTTTCCACCAAACAATCCCGTGTTATCTTTCATTTAAAAAATGGACGGTAGGATGGAGCTTATTAAAAGAAAAACTACTGTTTCTGTTTATTACACTAAAAGACTGTTAAACTTACTACAACATAATTGTATGGTCTTCTATTAAGATTTTGGTATTTCTGGACTATAGGTGTATGGGATAATAACATACAATAAAATCATAAATCACGTCTTCAGCACACTATATGTTGCGCTTCTGTGTCTAGGTCAGATTTTACCGAGAGCCTAGCGTCTGTAGTACCTTGGATTGGAAAGTGTCTTTCAATTTGGTACATATACCCTTATTATGCTAAAACTCCTGTAGCATTATGCAAAAGTAGACGTATGATTCACGATAGCTACCATACTAATAACTACTACACCGGTTTTAATTCCATCAGTTTTATATTTCTAGTAACGACCTTGTTGCCCTAACGTGAAGGTTGTTGGGTTTAGCATTTACGTTTACAAGAAGGCCGCCAGGCGACTCTAGTTTTATTAAACATTTGATCTAGTTTTCCATCAGGCAGCCAAATTTCAGGTACTACTTTTGATGGTTTGTCGGAGGATAGTATAAAAAATTAGCCCTTAACACACGAACGTAAAATATGTGATGAAGTAATGCAGAATTAGCAATAAATATTTTAAGGTATCTCATTGATTTCACAACAGGGAATGTAAAAGACTAATAATCTATGATTATATTTGACCTCTGCTAACACCTAAACCAGTTGACCGATATCCACTTAACTCGGTATTCTCGATAAACATGCTCCAGTGGCTCATTCCACCAAACTTGAGCCTCAAGTTTTATCTTAAAAAAGTTTGGCATTTGACATTTTAACCCACCTCTGGCTTTACCTGAGACTAAAAAGTCTGTGCAAAGCAAGACACTTTGACCACCATTGATTTCAGGAAATTAAATGTCAAAACTTCTATTGGTTCCTGATAAAAAATTACTTGTTTGTGTGGACCTTTGACCTCTTCTAGAGCTTAAACTCTTTGTCCCATAAGCACCAACTCAGTATTCGTGATAACTGATAAGTATGATCAAATGTATCATTCCTCTACAAATTTTTAATTGGGTTCTCATTTTTTTAAATTGACCTTTGATCTTTTGATGAACTTTCGGTTTGACTCGAGACTCCAAAGTTCGGAAGAGCAAAAGTCTTTGACCCACTATAGATCCTAGCAAACAGAATGTGAAAATTCATATTACAAATTGTAGTTCTGGAAAAACCGCCGCCTGTTCATACGCCCTTTGACCGATAATCACCAAACTCGGTTGTTTTGATAAGCGTGATCCAATGCAGCATACAAATTTTGATCCCCGGGTCTCATTTATAAAAAAACTGACATTTGACCTTCTGACCCACTTCCGGTTCGACATAAGTCTCCAAAAGGGAAGGTTCACATGCGACAATGATTCTCTATAACCTCCTGCAAACAGTATTTCAAAACACCTATCCGTTCACAAGATATCGCGCTGTCAGACGAACAAGCAGACAACGTAAAACCAGTATGAGACATTGGTAATGCTAAAAAATGCATTAGCCACAAAATCGTATTAGTTAAACGAAGTAACATTTTATCATTGCGATGGCCACTTTCATCTACCGTAGGCTTACGATTTCACTTGCAATGTGCGAAAATTATTTGTTGAGAAATAGTAATATAAGTTTTTGGCAGTGCATTGTTTAATCATAGATTGAAGTTATAGAATAAAGTTATCAAGAATTTACTTTAGAATGGACTCTACGGTTTTCTTGCACTGTGTGAGAGTAAATGAAGTTTTTCTAACGTGTTTTGACACGTTGGTAAATATATTGGTATGTGAATATATTAAATATACTTTGAACATATATTTTGCAGTAAACATAAAAGTGATTGAAAAAATGGACAACGTCTAATACTATATTAATATTTATCTTTAAAAGTGTAATTTGGACGAATAAATGTTCTATTGTAGTCCCAAGAAATAAAGTTTCAAAGCTGAAATGTGAAAAAATTATTACAGTTCTTATGAAAGTTAAGCTATGTAAAGCTTTCATGTACCTTACCAGCACATCCCAATGTAGGCATGTTACAATATCCTTTATTTTTTGACGGCTTTACAGCTTTAAAATATTATACTAGAGCTACCTTCGTTCCAAATATAATCAAAATACAAACAGCTAGACGAACAGCTTGTATGGGGTTTTAGATGTACGCTTTCTACAACATTATACCATTTCGTCATTTAATAATAAAATGTTTTCAACCATTTTATATATGCTGAAGTCTTGAAAATATTTTATTTTTACTGCTTTTTAAAAAAGTGTATTTAAATCCAACATTCTAAAACTATTTCTCTTGATATTGTGGCACCGAAAAATAAAAAATCATGATGAGTTTGAGTCAGTAATTTCTTTTACGATACATAAAAATACCGCGGAATTTAACGTTGTTATTATAAATACAGCTTTAAACTTATTTGTATATTTGCTTGAGGGCATAATTATGAAGTCAAAAACTATATAAAAGTTCGGCTTAGATTTACGTAATAATTGATATAATATTTTAATTATTTCAGCCAGTACTACAAGTATTTTACTTTGAAGTTAAAATCTGGTACTATTCTTGTTCGTTTGCTACTGCATATTCCTGATATAAGAACAGTCGATGATTTATAATGAAATAGAGTGTAATTGCTGACGTTTTACAATAATTAATACATTTGTAGTCGTGATAATAAAAACTCAATGATGTCGTCGATATATCTTTTGGCCACAATGATTACATTTTGTAATTTAAATTTACGCATTCGTGTACTGTAATTATAGAAAGGACAATTATTTGGTGTGCAACTTTGTAGAATAACTAAAGTAGTGCTACGATTTGGTATAAAAGTATAAACATTTATATAAATGTCCTGCCCTGAATTCCGATCAAATTAAAAAAAATAACATGCAAAAGATGGCATGTTGCATATATTGTAAAAAGTTATTCCCAAAATAGAATTGGAATAAAACTTCATTTTTCCAAATGTTCAATTAAAAAATATGTTCGTTTTTACATATCCCTTAAGTAGAGTACAGTCATAATAAAAAGTGCTTAAATACAAATAATTTGACAATTAGTGTCGTTCTTTTGGTTATATGTCACTTTATTTTTAGTATGAAGATGATTTCTTGAATGCACCATTTGGAAAGAATAGTTGTAGTATAGTATTTCTACCATGTATATATTATTGAAATCACTGCAGTAACAAGAAATTATACTACTTTCTAAGTTATCGGAAATTTCAGTAAACGTCATACTAGTTGTAATTAGGAATGCCTTGTTGAGAACACTTAAAGTTCACTTCATCACAAGTATAGTTTTCCCCATACTTTTGAATATTGAATAAAACAGCCGAATTGTTGTAAAAATCTCAACTAGATATTAGGAACACATACATTTTTTTGTCAAAATAAAATATATCTAATCCCTTTTTAGCAGAACTGTACATAATATTCTAGCAAATTCTAAAAACAAAAAATTGGCTCCCGAAAAATAAAATAACATATTTTTTTTACAAAATCATATATTTTAATCGATAGTTTGCTGCCACTTTGTGGACGCCACTTCTTCTATTTTAATCTTTTCAAATTAGAGTTAAGACTTAAACGAAAGAAACCCTTCTCGTTATAATCGGCATCAGCGTCACTACTATACAGCTATAATATTTTGGATTATAAGCACGCTGTTAGCATTCCGAAAGTTACACGTCAGATTGTACACGTTGTTTTACATAGTAGATCGTAAAAAGCGTAAAGTTAAGTGTACGTATTTACATGTCGCACAAATTATAAACTTCAAATCATCGTTTCACACTAATTAATATACATATACTGTTATCAGTTTCCAAATATAACTCTAAGTAGTTTAGCTTACTGGTTGCTTTCAAATACATATTGTAATAATTTTAAGCAAGCACACATTCCAAAGAACCAAAAGTATCTATTGAAATGGCTACTCCTCTTTACTGGAAAGCATTAGAGCTGCATAACACATTTTATGACATGCTTTTGTGCAGTCACGTTATAACTTGTAATCCTGCTGTAGAAAAGTATAACGTAGAAACCAATTGGCAAAAAATGATAAAACTGCTGACTCACATTTTGAGCATAAGTACCTAGTTCCGCCATACTTTTTTTTCACAGTAGCTCTAGTTTTTGTTTTTCGCATTAATAAACTTATACACGTTGGAAGACATGATCTAATGAATTTTCAAAATAGTCTTTATCACTTTGAGCGACGTATAAGACCTAACATGATGCAGGTTGGATATTCTGCTTCCATGGGACATGGACAAATGCTCATGCTAGGTTTGGACAAACATATTTTTTAACTGTTAATATTCATATTAATAATTTACATTATTTTTAAAATTTCAGAAATTAAAAAAATATTGACTGGTGATTTTGACATATATGGATTGCTAATTTACGGACTAGTAGTAGGACTGCTGCTGATAGGATATTTTGCAGGACCATTAACAGTGATCCTTAAAATAGATCCTGTATACTACTTCTATGAATTTGTTTTACCAAATAAAACATTTCAGGGTTCAATAGAAAGATACACGCTCAAACTAATACGATATTTAACGACATGTTGGATGGTGCTAGATGGAACCAGGACATATGCTTTAGTATTACCCCCTGTGATAATGACATGCCGGACGTATATACAGTGTCTACAGGCTATATCACATTTTCCTATATCCTTTAACACAATAAAATTATATATAGAGCTTCAAACTATCACCAAGTGGGGTAGGGAAGTAATTCGTATTCTCTGTGGAGATTTGTTGGTTATTGGTTTTTTGTTACTTGTATTTGGAAATTGTTTAATATTAAAAGGCTGGTTCGCCTTGCCCGTAATAATTTACGCGGCCGTACTTTTAGTTACGGTTGTTGTATACATAGTTGTGTATGGAGCATTGCCACAAGCAATACAATGCTATGTGTACAGTCAAAATATGCTACGACAATGGATGCGGTACGGCTTAACCCAAGAAGTTAATACTGAGAGGAGGAAACTTTGGAAACGATTGATAGTATCACAGCAACCGATAACATTTTACTGGGCTCAAAGCAAATTTGTGCCATGCACAAAGGTTAACTATCTCTCTAAAATATTCGAAAGAAGTATAGATGTCCTGCTGACACTTCAAGTAGCAAAATAATCATTATATATATAAATTTTACATAAAAGCGATTGACTCTGATTAGTATGATATTTTTGTTTTTTTTACAATTTGTCAAAGCAGTATTGCCGATCATGCAATAATATATATTGTTTCGTTATAAGGAACCATAACACAATCAATTTGGTTGTACATCAATTTGTTGGCTCTAAGCTGTTTGGATTTTAAATAATAAATTACAATTATTGAATATTGATAATTCCATTTTGTAATGACGAATTATAGAGTGCAGTGAATAATATTATGATAAGCGAATGAAACATGTTGAATTGGCACACCTTTTTAAAATGAATTTCTCAGCACACTTTGTTTGAAAAACTACATTAGAATCACTTCACATCCTCATGAACATCATATACTATTAAATAATTTATTTCTTGTTATCCAACGTACAATTGTGTCAAAATCAATTTGGCAATACACAATTACAAGCTTACAAGCCTTGTAGAACTAACATAACACAAACATCTTATATCTAAGAACCATCTTCTGTATCAGTACCATTAACGTATCCTAAAATATAGGCAATATAAACAAAATTTCAACATGATTTATTAATGAAATTACAATAAACAATGACATCTGATATCTCGTTCATTTATTAACGTTCAAAGGGATTAAAACTGTACAATGCACATCGAAAAAATGTGCACTGTGCAATACAACTTAAAATTAATAAACATTATGGTGTGCGGTGCACGGTGCTAAATTAAAATATAAAGTCACTGTTGAACGAACATACAGTTCGATTCACAACAACGCGTTAGTAAAAATTTACGCTACCATATTGAACTTATAGCTTTCACTTACAAGAACTATGAAGTTGGCGTTACATGGCAGTTGATAAAATTTTATCTTCAGCTGCAAAGGTATGCTGGTAACACAATGTGCTATGTCAATGAGTGACTTATTTTGAAATCTGATGACACCGCAAACGGATCTGAATTATTTTACGATGTTCTTAGATGCATTATTACTTTGACACTTCTACATTTCATGTGCTGTACAATTTCGTTTATGATTTATGGTATGTTTAGCCAGTCATCCTACTCCAGGTCCTATGCCCCAACCAGGGACTACCATGAACGTTTGTCTTTGTGGGAGGGATATGTTGACGGCTTGTGGGGAAGATTGAGAAAAATAGACCAATCGATGTGCAATGACGTGTCAAGGTAGAAATTGTAACTTTAGATTTACGAAATGGCTAATATAATATGTTTTTATTAACTTATATAGCATTTTCGTACAATGTGAGTATAGGTGTTATAATGCTGCATCGGATTGTGATAAAAATGACCCATTACCACACAAGAAATACTGATATCAAATGCGCTTAACTGGACATTTATAAAGAGATTTCAGTGACTAATGTCCATCTTAATTTTTAAATACAGTTCATATACATTGAATGCCATTTTGTGATAAAATGAACCAAAGTACCACAATATATTTAACATGCACAAAATTTATTAGTTATCATTAATAGATACAATAAAACAACACATAGTAAGTTCAAATAGTTTTACCAAATTAGTGCAGAATGTGTAATATATATGCCAATTTATGAATATATTCTAAATACTAACAATCATTGTGTTGGAGTACTGTATTTCAATAAGTCATTTCTGCATTTCGTTCTTCTTGTATCAATATTCTTACTTCTAGGATAATGTTAAAATGGTACAAGATATAATCGTCAGAGACGTTTTAACAGTTTTTCAAACAGTGCTTGGAAACATTGGCACGACAATTTTTAACCACGCATCGCGCATCGTTACAAACTGTCTATTTTTTGTGACGCATATCATATAAAGTATGTGCTTACCTTTCAGTGATCATTTGGCATTTGTATGTTGAATACGTGAACTCCAATATTTTTGTAGATCATCAATCTTTAATCATAATATTTACTTAATACAAGTGTATGAGTAAAATATTAATTCTAACCATTTCCACAGTAAATAGCTTTTATTCAAACGTAGAATAAAAATTCAATATTAAAGAAGCTATTTGTCATAGAGAAGGAAGCATGAAAGCAACTTTACAGAAAATCACATTTTAGCAGCACTGCCCAATCTATTCTAAGTTATTCAATTTCTGTGGCAGGTATTACCTACAGAATCAAATTACATCTAGCAAATTTATACATATACACATTTTTAATACGTTTTCATATATTATTTATAAACTGAAGTACATATTGCAAATGCAATTAGTTGGTAGAAGAAGTAGGTAAGATTAAAAATGTTGACGATACACATTTAATAATAACATGTACCTTAGTGTAGTAATTGTGGCTTATTAACTACGGAAATCATTTTAATGCAGAGAGTAGCTTATATGATCAGTATGTTTGTCTGTCTGTCTCTCTAACAGTCTGTAATCACGATAACTTTTGAAAGAGTTGACGGATTTGTTACAAACTTGGCATAGAGGTACCTTAGGTAAGTGGAATGTACCCTATTGAAATTCAGCTGGATCAGACAAATAATGAAGGTACACGGGGTGGAAGGTACCCATACTTGTAAATCCACAAAAAAGTTTTTTTCTGAAAATACACAAATCTAACTCCAACTCTTGAATGAAAGCGAATTTTGAATTTTTCGCCATTAGATAGTTTGGGTTAATATTTCGGCGAAATTACCGATGGGGCATATGAGGTTAACCCCAAGGGAAAACGGTGGAGCACATGCAGGGGTAAAAATTAAAAGCCGTCCTATTTTAAAGCAATGGTCATATTTTAAAAGGTCGGCAGCTTTGATTTAAGAAGCGGTTTCAGAGAAAACAATATTGTTTTCTGATACTGAGCCAACCGTCATATTCAGATTAAATGATACGCTTTCCGTAGTGTCTCCCAAAAAAGGATTACACCGTTTTCTTGTGTTCAAAAGTTATAAACTTTAGATGAAGTATATAGTTGAAATATGATATAATGAATACACAGAAAAAAATATCTGTGCTTAATATGTACCAGTGCATACAATATTACTTATTTACTTGAAAGATAGAATGGTTCTCATTGTGCCCCGAATGACACCACGAAAATACACCAACGTTGTTTGACGCCCCACCACAAACTGAGTCCCGTACGATAGCAAGATGGGTTTGCAGGATCGCGCAAATTTTTTCATCGCTTTCTTGTCCAATAATTCTGATTCTTCTGAACACCTCCAATTGTCTACCTTCCAAGATTTAATGACTTTCACACCCCTGGCAGAGAAGGCTTTCCCCAGTTCCAATATGGAACCCCAGAAAACCATTACTATGATCGAGTTTGACAATAGTAGCAATTTACTCAAGGGTTCCAGTTTGCCCCAATACAGAATCAACACAAAATTTAGGTAAATCACGGTCGCTTCTGTAACGGCGTTGAACAACACCAGAAACATGCCTTGAAAGCACATTGCATTTTGGTGCAGGACCTGAAAGCATCTGTACGTGTGCTGCAAATTGGACACTGATGTCCTTAAGCAGTCGTCAGTCCGATATCGCTTCCGTCCAAACCGCAATTCTTTTGTGAGGAACATCGTTACGTAGATGAGGTAAGCCAGAATGCTGACTCCACATATGGCTGCATTTGAAGTCAGTATCAATGTTCCAGCCCAATGGAACAGCACGACTGCAAGGTAAACTGGCATTGAGTATAAGTCAGCTGGCAGGAGTGCACCGATGGTTTGTGGACCTCGAGGGTACATGGCAATCATATAGCACAATCCTATACTTGTTACAACAATTGAAAACATAAATACAGCAAGAGTGGCATCTATGACGCGATTGATGTGGGAAGTTTCTGGGTTGAACCGTTTCATATATTTTCCTGCGGAACGTTAAAAAAAACTATGATAATTTATGGCTTCAGTTTGTGTTATTGTATGGCATACGTATGATACAAGGATACCCACGTTGCAAATATTGATAGTAGATGGTTAAGCCATTTAGAATTTTGACGCTGTCATGCGAGAACCATGAAGGAATGCCGTATGTACAGACGAGTAACAGAATTTGGAAGGAATTCGCCATAGAAAGATGAAAGCCGTCCTGTTTGGGTTGTGATTTTTTCTCGATCAGAAGAATTATATTTAGTATCCAGAATACTACTAGTACCCCGTTCATGAACAGCAAACGACGGTGAAACTTGATGTGATAGACGAATAACTTTTGTGATGGGTCGTAGCGTACGGCGGAGCAGCACATGCAACGCCCTACGGTTAAAGACCAGGAAAGCAGGCGGTAAAAGCGGGAGCTTAGCATAATTAGTTCAAGTGTGTTGCCGTAGAGACAAAATAAGTCTGCTTTATTCAGGTTAGAAGCTTTTACGTGTTCGCGATTACTAAAATAATACCCAAAATTGTGTTATTTTAAATTTCAGAAAAATATTGTTCTTCAGCAGATGACTATTTTTGCAAAAAGTATAGCGACTAAACATGTTTTTAAAACTGGGATTGAAAACTAATGTATTATTAATTTCTATATTTAATTTAAAGGAGTGTCACATAAGTCGATTGACTGAGTAGTAAAATAAATATCTCCGACGCTGCAAACTATACTAATTCAAAGCAACGCTAATATAAACCATTTCCGATGTAGTACAATAGTACAGCGATAACGGTTGATCTATTTCGAATAACCTGCAGGCGTTGTTTAACACTTAATGCTTCGTCGGTATATAATTTTGGAAAACGTCAAGAACTTTGCATGGGTTTGCAAAGGTCAATAACCGTTACTTTTTATAAAGTTGGATGGGGTTCTATGGTATATTGAAAGACATATTAGCAGAATTATTAGCATACTAATAGCATATTTATTACTTCATTCACTGTTTTTTTATTTTTTGCTAATTACAAATTATCCTTGTAATCACATCTTAATGTTAAAAGAGATTTTAATTGTATCTTCTGCTAGTATAAAAAATTTGAAATGTTTAATACCGAAATATTCATGTTGACTACGTGCAGCCGCAACGCTGACGGATGGCTACAAAGCAAATAAATATTACTGTACACATTTGAAAATATAGTTTACAGTACTTCTAGTTTCTTCATTGGTCCATCATGCATATTGTCTATTTCGCTGTTTTTTCGAGAATACACACTTTACCACTGAAAATAAAATTAAGGTAGTAAACAATACGGGATATGGAAAGTACTCAAGTATTTATGAGATGTTATATCATTTAGAAAATAAATTTGGTAAAACCAGTATTTGGTCTCCTATAATAGGAACATCGTAGCATATCCAACCACCACTTCGAAAGGGTTTACCTGCTTGAATTTAAAATATTGCAAAAGAAGCAACCTTATTTTAGAATGAGGTTGTATTGTTTTATGAAAAATAGCAAACTAGCACGTTGACATCAAAATTTTATGGGTTAAACAACATTATACATACTACATTCTACATTAAAGACATTTTACCCATAAATTTCAACTGACATGGGAAACATAACCTTAACGTGTTTTTATATACTATGGCGTTTTTTGGCAATTTGAGAATTTGAAGTTTATTTATGAATTTTTAAAGAAGAATTTTAAGTTTGTTATGCTTGACGTGCCAATGGGAATTTAATAGGGAGCTATCTTTGTAGTGGGATTCGCATGTATTTCCTTTGTCAAGGTATTGTGTTACTTTGACCCACAAAGAAATACAAAAATGAGAACTTTGACATCCGATTTTTCATAGTTTAAAAGTGGCCCTGCAATTTCATCCCATTGTGACAATAACTTAATTTGGGTCTAGGCTGTTGTATCGCGAACCCAGTTCCCAACAAGTTCATTTGACGGCAAACATATCTCCCCGTGAGCCAATGATCAGTTTCTTCGCGACGATCACTTTCGCCGGCATAGACCAGTTTCCCAGCCTGCACAATTTAACTTGAATGTTAAATATTGAAAAGTAAAATGTTTGGAAAATATTGTGGGGAAATATGTATTAAATATTAATAAAATTTGTTCGCGGGGAAATAGGTTCTCCAGGGAAAACCCGTGAAAAATAAGCAGTCGCGGGGAAATATTCAGATACCGTATAGATACACTTACAAATTTTGTTGCTTACAGCCAAAATTTATAGTCTCACCTTTCTGCTGTAGGATAAATTTGTAGAAGGTACCGCAAAAACAACGTTCGAAACAAAAAAAATTCGATTGTTTTTAAATACATATTAAGACGGGTGGTAAATGTACCTTTTATATCACAACCAACATTTTACCTTAATTTTAATATCCTAATATCCAGCGCTATTGCGCAGTGTTAGCTAAAATACGACATACTTTTTGGTAACTTTGTAAAAAAATTATTATTTTATTCTTCAGGTTTTTTTGCTCAAAATCAATATGTAATAATATCAAAATATGAAAGCTTTAATTGATATTTGAACTCACTTACGGGATTTAATGTAGTTCATATATATTTTTCACACCACAAACCTAATTTCCTCAGAAAGTTATATGCCACGCAGCTAAATGATAATAAAATGTGAAAAGAAATTATTAAAACTTGTAATTTCTGTTTGATTACTTCTCTTATCATCAATAATTTGCGTTTAGTCATCCGTTTTTGGCAACACCCCTAAAACAAGACGTGAGTACAGTAAACTATTTCGTAGTTGCACGATGTTATAATTTTTCATGTCGGAATTCATAAATGCTCTTTGTTATCTCGCCATGTAAGCACGCAACGGTCCATGAAAATATTAAAAATATTAAATATGGTATATTTATAATAATTATATGAACAGTCTTGTCTACGGAGTAAAAATATACATACATTTAAAAATTTAATCGTAGCTATTGTAATATATGTTATACAAAACCATACTTAAAATAATTCTTACTCAACTACTAACATTTGCAAAAACAATTTTCATAATATAGTCTCATTGCGGTAAAAAAATGTTTAATATAAAAATTTATTTGGGTTTTTAAATGTATATCATGGTTTTATTCGTTATTGTAAGTAAGCTGGCTTTATTTTATGACAGTTAAAAAGTAATAGTTTTATAAAATATAGTGGTTATATAAAACGTAACAGTTATACAAAAAATTTACATTTAATATGTTTGGACGATAGTTATCTAACTTTCTACAAAAACAATTTTATCAAAATTTAAATGCAATTGAATTTCAAATGTGCAAAACTTATACGTAAGTCAGCTGCGAACAGTACGTTTTCATTCTTTGTACATACAACAACTTCAAAAACGACCCTTAACTTCATTGTTCCTTTTTAAATTTTGTAAACAATTGCGTAATGCAGTACTAAAACACAGTTGGAACAGTAACAATTCAAATGTCGAGTCTTTACTGTAAGATTGTTGTATAGAGATCCCATAATTACGCACTCTGAATCTTGGTTAAAGTTAAAACTTGTAAAAGTCAAACCATGTACTATTCTTTAAACTCATCCTTATAAACAAATGTTTTTTTGTAGTAACCAAAAATATGAAATTCATTACCAATTAACTATCCAAGCTGAACCGTTATTTCGTCATTGGTTTTCAAGATATTGTTGACCCTTAGTATTTCGGATACATATTACTAGATATACACATAACTAGATATTTGCGTAATAATAAAATTGAACAACAATTAGTCATTCAACAATTAGTTACGGATTCCACTTTTGCATTTACTTTATAATTTTACTATCGTCGGAAGTATAAAAGTAAATATAAACCCAATTAACGCCCTATACATCAATGGCCACCCCTCTATACTGGAAAGCGTTGGAACTACATAACACCGTCTATGATAAACTTTTGTACACCCACGTCATAACGTGCAATCCAGTGGTAGAAAAATATCACCTAGAGACAAATGGGAGCAAAATAATAAAACTTTATTTTAATCATATACCGGTCCTAGTTATTTTTGCTGCTATGGTTCACTTTCTGTACAGATGCTTATATGACCCGCAGTTTGAGAAAAATAACTTTTTACTAATTTACGCCTTCTTCTCAGTATGTGGTATATTCTATTTTCGCATTACTAAACTTATACATGTGGGGAAGCGTGACCTAATGGACTTCCAGAACCATCTCTACATGTTTGAGCGCCGTGTAATAACAACGTTACCACGAATTGGGTTTGCTGCATCCGTTGGTCATAGGGAATTACTTTACATGGGTTCGACACACTAATGTATTTGCAACGTCACCGACACTCTAAAACATTTAAATCATTTCTCATTTATATATTTTCAGAAACTCAAAAAATTCTAAATGGACTGGGTGCACTGGATATGTACGGATTTTTAAATTATGGACTTGTGGTGTTTCTCATTTTGATCGGTCACATCCTAGGTCCATTTGCTATGTTCGTGGGAATCGATCCACTAATTTTCTTCTATGAATTTTTCATACCGAATCTCAAAGATCAGAATCTGCCGGTGCGATACACGCTAGGATTAATTCGATATTTAACTACTTGCTGCTGCGTTTTAGAAGCAACCAGAACGTATTCACTTGTTTTGCCTCCTGTCATAATGACATGTAAGTCGTATCTACAATGTTTAGTTGCTTTATCACAACATCCCTCATCTTATAACACCTTGAAGCTGTACACGGAGCTCCAAGTCATCACCAAATGGGGCAGAGAAGTTATTCGGATTCTTTGTGGAGATTTGATGGTGATTGGCTTTATTGCACTGGTATTTGGAAATTGCTTAATCTTAAAAGGATGGTCCGTTATCCCAGTAATGATTTACGCTTCTGTAATATTGGTAACTGCTGTCGTGTACATCGTTGTCTACGGGGCATTACCACAAGCAATAAAATGTCACGTTGACAGTCAAAATTTATTACACCGATGGAAGCGGGCGCTATATACTCAAAAGTGGAATCATGACATGTTTCACCATTGGAAACGTTTGATAAGATCCCAACAGCCGATTACGTTTTATTGGGCTGAAACGAAATATGTACCATGTACAAAAGTCAACTATCTGTCTTCAATATTTGAAAGAAGTATCGACGTTCTTCTAACGCTCGACTCTGCCATGTAAGTATATTCTAAGTGTTCCAAAACCAATGTTTGGACAAGTTTAAAATTTCATCAAGCTTCAACTGTATATTCGCAGTTACTTGGTACCTGCTGATGCCGCTTATAGTAGTGCTTTAACAGCTCGTAGTTCGTTCGTAGTAATGTTCACACATTACATTGTTGTTAGTAAGACTATTTTTGACAACAGCTTTAATGTTTCATTTGAAAAGAAATTGTAGTGCTTGATCAATAAATATATTTTTACCAGTTACCTAATTATACAGAGTAAGATTTTTAAAATTAACT
Source organism: Callyntrura sp. NNG-2020 (assembly GCA_027744055.1). Lineage (NCBI taxonomy): Eukaryota > Metazoa > Arthropoda > Collembola > Entomobryomorpha > Paronellidae > Callyntrura > Callyntrura sp. NNG-2020. The sequence continues at coordinate 25,545 of JAHZNE010001962.1, forward strand.
ATAAGTTTTTTCATTTTAATTTTGATTTATTATGAAACGTGATAAATGGTATGATTATACAATATGTAGAAAGTAAAATATGATGCAATTATTTATCACAATATTTATATTTCCCGTTGTAAATAATGGTACGCGTAAATTTTCAAAACGATGCACATATACTTATATTAAAATTGTAATGTATTGACACATTTGCAATAATTTCTGTTGTTTAGAAACGTTGGATGTATAGAATACACCGAATGAATGATAGATGAATTGTAGTAGAACTTTAATCATTCATTTTCCTGGTGATTTGGCATAAACGTGTAAACGAGATGCATGTAAAATGCATGCATATGTATACCTAACCATAAATATTAATTCAACTGTGGTGTATGGGCATAAAAGAGATGCTATGCAGCCAAATAAGTTTACTTGTTTAGTCAGGAGAGCTACGGGAGAGGTGTTTATTATTGTAATGCACAGAATAGACTCATAGATAGATTACAGAGTATGCGTTAATTTATACAGGAGGTATGAAGCCAGAAGAGCTTCAAGGACAAGGTTGAGTGACATATAAGTCACGTACGCTACGAGACTGAGTTCTCATAGCAATTACATTTTAACTAATATGTAAATACACTACACAACTGTTGACTAATCCTCTGAAGCATATTTTATAATTATTTTCGCATTAAAATTTACATTCATACGAAGTGATTAAACTAATGGATGTAAACATACATACAGATAGTGTACGTTTTAAATTACTAGCAAAATAAGAACATTTTGAGGAGAAATTCAACATCCTACATTTCTTTTCCAAACGTGTTAACCTAATTATAAATATTTAGATGAATTGGCGAACGTAAAAAATTAAACAATTTTAAAAAAGTTTTAATAGCAATGTAACTTCCCTACGGTAGTTCTCCCTAAGAAAACATGAAATGATGGCATTTTAATTAGAGTTCAAGAAAACATTATAATTGGGCACGGATTTTTATTTCGGAAACTTTAAGATAAGGAATAAGGTTTCTAAATTGTTTTGGTTCCAAATTTTTCATTAGGCTTAACTTAGGATTTTGCATGAAATTGTAGAAAATTATTAAACTTGTTAATTATATTAAACACCTGTTTAAGTTAAAGTCTATAAATGCAGAGGGTGATACTAACATATTCCGTAAATGTGGAACGGACATCCTCGCTTAACAAAAGTAATGCTGTGTTCACAGCGTAAACATTAATAACTAGACTATAAACTAATATGTCGCTAAAATCAGGAAATATGCAACTATTTATGATCGAAAAAAGGCATAAAATATGCAAGAAAATATTCAAGAAAAAAATTCGAAATATACAATACTTACTAATAAAAACGGTAAAATCAACGATTACGATAGTATTCAACGGTTAACAA